>JASSUY010041911.1:0-32334 GCA_032466535.1 Forpus xanthops
CCTGTAAGGGTGGTGAGGCACTGGAATGGGTTGCCCAGGGAAGTTGGGAATGCTCCATCGCTGGCAGTGTTCAAGGCTGGGTGGGACATAGCCTTGGCTGGCATGGTTTAGTGGGAGATGTCCCTGCTCATGACAGGGGGTTGGAATTGGATGATCTTAAGGTCCTTTCCAGCCCTAACTATTCTATGGTTCTATGATTTCAAGCCCCTTTGCTGTGCAGCATGGCTGGGCTCTGTGTGGGAGGCAGTGTTTCCAAACCATAGGCAAACACCTTCTGAAGGTCATGGTTTCTTTCACTTTGTTATTTAAAGCAGGCAATGTGGAGGCAGTAAGGTCTCATTTACTACCTGCCGTGGCAGTGCCTTTGGGGGCAAGGCTAACAGCACCAGACACATTGTCTGGTGGGGAAGCGTGGAGGAGGAGAGATGAAAACGTCAGCAAGGGAATGAAATTTCAAGTGGGGGAGGAAGAATTCCAGGGCAGGCTGTGGCTCCAGCCCTGTGCGGTACCCAACCTGGCTCGTTGCATTGCTGTGGTCAGTGTTGGTCCTCTTGGGTCTCCTGCTGGATCCCCCTGTCCAGCTCTGATTGCTCCTTTGTGTTTGTGTCAGGACTGATGGCAGAGCTGAGATCTGGTGGTGGTTTCTATCCCTGTTGTGTTGGTGGCCAGCTTTGCCCGCAGACTCTCTGTGGGCTCTGGGGATGTGGCCACTAATCCCTTTTGCGTTCAGTCAAGTCTCTGCTGGGTATAATTCATATCGGGGTGTGAGGGCAGGTGTCTGGGGCAGCCCCAGGGCCTGCCTGAATGAGTTCCACTGAAGGGTTCTCCATCTTGTCTGCGAGATGGGTACCATCCTTCTTTCTGTGCAATCCACTTACTGCAGCTTCTGTTGCATTTGCAAATCACAGTGTGGAAAAGTGAATGACAAAGTCTGGGGTTGAGGTCCCCTGGCTGCTGCACTTCCCAAACTGGGGGGGCCTTTGGGAGCGCTGCTGCACGCTCCCCACAGCAGCAGCTGGCAGCACACCAAGGGAACACTCCAGCCCTTGTGTATAACAATCCCCGAGTGCATGAAGTGGCCATCTGCAAACCTAGCTTTTCAGCACTGTAAGGAGTGACATTGTCCAAGAGCCAAGGGCTTTGGGTCCATGCCAGATTAGCAGCTGGATCTCAAACTTGTCAGTCTTGTGGTGCTGAACCTTGGAGCACTTTGGTTGAACGCCTCTGGCATTTATGAGCTGGGAGCTGGCTGGTGCACCAGCACAATGGTAAACTTCTCAGACCTGTAAACAGGAGACACAAGAGCCGGAGGAATTACCTTTGGGATAGTGGATTGTCAATAAACACTGTTATCTCACTCCTGCATCAATATGTATGTGATGCGCGGTGTGTCCCTGAATAGCATTTCCTTTTGTAGCCGTCGTTTCACATGAATCAAAATGAAAAAGATTGGGTTGAAAATGCTCTGGACTCTATTCTGGCTGCAGGCTTGGGTTCTTGCCAGCCCTGGGAAGAGTTCTGGGTGAAGCCAGCACAAACCAGCAGGCAGGCACCTGGCCTTGGTGCCACAGGTGCCTGTGGATAATGGGAATAAAATGGAATGGTTTATTGGCTTCAAGCTAACAGAGAGGAGATAAGATTAGATGTTAGAAAAAACTCTTCACTATGAGGGTGGCTGTCCCATCCCTGGCAGCATTCAAGGCCAGGATGGATGGGGCTTGAAGCAACCTGCTCTAGTGGAAGGTGTCCCTGCATGTGGCAGGGGTTGGAACTGGATGAGCTTTGTGGTCTCTTCCAGTCCAAACCATTCTATGATGCTTTTATTCTGTGTTGTGGACAAATGTAACCTGCTGCTCAGGACGAGCTCCCCGCTGTGCCTGAACCTCAGGAGCACACATTTGCCCTTTAAGACTTGGCTTAAATGTAGGTAAAATCTCCTAAGAATGAATCACAGTTGTACTTTTGAGCCCGTGTCGCAGGGTGGTTACACACAAGGAAGAGTGATTTCCCTTGTCCTGAGTCCCGGTAAGCAAGTCAAACACAGGAGGAGGGTAGTTATCCCCACTTTAGAGAAGATGGACCCATTGCATGGAAGAAGTGGGTGCTGGCTGCCTTGGAAGGAGAAATAAAACAAGCACCAAGCAGGTCTTTGCAGAGCAGAGTAAATAGTGCCAGTGGGTAAAACCTCATCCCAGGGCCGATCTTCCCTCTGAGCCTGACATCTGAACACAAAAGCAGAGGAGAAATAAAACCCTTTCACAAACAAAGATCTTGAAAGTTGATCAAGGCCGTGCTACTGAGGAATAAAGGAGATCTGACAGAGCAGAGCCCCTCGGGAGCTCGGCAGCACTTTTCGCTGTCTTCAAAGGCAGGCTGTTAGGCTCGTATCACCGTTACAGACCCCGGCTTTGTGTTATTGCTTGGAATATAATCTCGGCTCGGAGGAATGTACATATTTGCAATCAGGAAATGTGGGCTGGATATCATATTTTTATGTTTCAAATTTGCTTCAACGCTTGGCATTGAGGGAAATTGAACTGGAAGAATACGCTGCGCTCAGCCACTGCTCTGCATGCGGCCCCCATGGGCTCGAGGTGTGTGTAGTTCCTCCATGGAGCAGGGACTTCTTAAAAGATGCCTCCTAAAAGTTGTCTCATTTGATGGATTTAACTAAAATTCAGGGGAATTTGTGCATGGCATCACCTTTAAGTGAAAGTGGAAACGGGTTCGAACTTAAACAGGGAAGTTTAGATTGGATATAAGGAAGAAGTTCTTTACTGTAAGGGTGGTGAGGCACTGCAATGGGCTGCCCAGGGAAGTTGTGAATGCTCCATCCCTGTCGGTGTTCAAGGCCGGGTTGGACATAGCCTTGGGTGGCATGGTTTAGTGGGAGGTGTCCCTGCCCATGGCAGGGGGTTGGAATTGAATGATCTTAAGGTCCTTTCCAACCCTATCTATTCTATGGTTCTATGCTGAGTGGAGGGATGTGGAGCAGAGCTTGTGGCTGGCTTGGCAGCTCCAGTGCTAAAGATACTGATAATGCTTTTGTCATGTAACCTTCTTTTGCACAAGTACAAGAGTGCAAGAAGCCTCCACGTGACTGGGTTGAGCAGAGGCATTTCCCCCTCTGCCTGACACGCTGGTAGGAATGTTTTCAGTTGCTGTTTCTGTGTCTGTTCAAACCCTGGTCTGTTAGTTTGAAAGGTTATGGAATGCAATATGCTTTTATAATGTGATCAGGTTATTGAATACAGATCTCTTCTTCCTCCTAATGACAGGTCATCATTTCTCATGACTCCAAGCTGGCTTAATTAAAATCAGTTTATAGCAGAGTGTTCTCTGGAGGCACTGCTTGGCTGTGTCTTCACGGGTCTCTTTGAGGAGCTGCATTTCCCTTTGTGTGACAGAAACTGATGGATGAAGATGCTCTCTGAGCAATAGCAACAGCTAGAGTCCACTCCTTTGGAAGCTAAGCCCCCCAAAACACAGCCACCTTTCTTCCCATCACCACCCTTTGCTAAACTTGCTCTTCCTTGACACATGGCATTTTCAGCTCTTTTTTGCCGATGCTGTAATTTGATGGAGCTGGCTCCACATCATCATAAATCACAGCCCAGGCAGTGGAGTAAGACCCATTGATTATATCACTCAATAACAAGCAGTTACCACTAATTGGAAATCACCATCAAACTGCGTATTGGATCAGGCTCCGCACGCACCCAGCCTGAGAGTAGCAATTTTCCCTGTTTGAGATGGTGCTGTTAGGGGAAAAAAAAGTAGGAAAGAGGGAAAATAAGTCAACTGTGCAATTTAGAGCCAAAGAGGTTTCTTGAAGTTGGACGAAATGGACCTGCTCAGTATTTGAAGTACTGTGGGACTTGAGAATAGCTCTGGAGAGATCTTGAGGCTCTTTCCTCATCGTGTCTTGCTGTGGAAGAACGGTTTTCTGGCCAAGCATAGCAGCGCACATCCCCGTGCCCTTCTCTGCTCCCTTACCCCTTCTCTTCTGCATCCTGCCCCAAACCCTGCTCCTCCATCCCACTGTGCCTGGCTGTCCATGGCGCTTACCCTGCCAGCAGGAAGGCAGGATTGATAACCCGGGCAAGGCAGGTGTTATGACTCTTCCCTGCACTGATCCCTGCAGACAGCAGCAGTTCCTCTCACCCAGCCTGGGAGCAGGCGTGACCAAGCACACTGACCACTGTGACCTCCAGGCCATGGGTCTTAAGGCCATCTGCAGAACATAGAAAGGGGGAAGTCTGGTGCATCTGCATGCTCACAGTTGGTTTTCCTGCCAAGCTGTGTGCTAGGGGAGGAGGTTGGGGATTGTGGGGCTTTTAAAGCAGCAAAGATCTTCCCATCACTTCAGCCCCTCTGCACAGAATATATTCAGGGCTTAACCTGCAGCCCCCTTTCCAGGCTCTGGGGTGGTGGGAAGAGCTGCTGAGCCCAAATAATGGCAGCATTTATAAGAGTGTAGAGACAAGAAGGAAGTCTAAAAGGATTAGGGAGAGACAAAGGGGGCTGATTATTTTATGGGTCACAATACAAGGCATTTGAGTGAGATCACAAAGGGATGTAATTACAAAAGAAGGCCATACTGGGGGGATCAAACCAGGATTAGAGTGGGAAATGTTTTTACACAGTTTTGTTCCACTCATTATGAAGTTAGCATTTTAAATTAAGGTTTAAATAAGGTGGTACCAAAGTTGTCACCAAGGTATTTCCTGGGCAGTGCCACTGTTGGGATGCAGATGGGGAGCCTCGGCTCAAAACATCAAGGCGGACCTTAAACACGTGGCTTCTGCTGTTGGGTTTTCTTGTGCGTGTACAATATCTGCAGCTGGAAGGGGGATGTAATTCTTGATGACACGTTTTAGCTGTGTGAAACGTGCTGAGGTAAAGGTATGCTTTCAAAGCAAGCTCACTGGTGTTGGTTTGCAGCTCTGGAGACCTGCTCCTATTACTTCCAGCAACTTCTGGCTGTCGCTTGCATTTCATTGCAGCATAACCCCTGGTGCTGCATGCCAACTTCCCTTCATCCACAAATGGGTGTTCTTTGTTTCCACTTGTGGCTCTGCTTGCATTTAATGCCCTTTCTTCTTCAGTGCTTTGTAGAAGGGCTCAGCCCTGATGGCAGTGCTGTTTACTGTATGTGTTTTGAATGCTTATGGCTCTTGGTAAGCCCAGAGCAGTGCGTTTCAGGGGGGAAAAATACCTGTGGAGGAAAGAAAAAGAAGTGAAGCAGAGCAAAAGGACTGTGAGAGGCATCCAGGGGATGGATAAGGTGAGTGGGTTATTTCCCTCCGTCAGCTCCTTTGGCACCCCTAGGACATGCTGGCTCATGTGGTGCTGCCTCTCACATCTGTCCCCTTGCAGTGTTTGGCTCTGTGTGTGCTGCAGAACAAATGGATAAATACAGGAGTCACCCAGGGGAGAGGGGGAGGTTTGACTGGGAATTTCAGTAGATTTGCAGGATTTAGAGAGTTTGTCACTTACCACCCACCACATTCAGTGTCTGCATGTAACAGCCAGGATCCATCCTGAGACTTGAGCACGTTTGCAGACCGTATTTCTTTTGGCTGCTCATTTCATAGCAGTGTAATAGTTATTTAAATATCATCTTGCACTTCTTAGCGAGGCTCCTAACGTGGATGTGCCAGCCCGAGCTCCAGCACTGTTATCTCTCATATAGGGGGGTAGCACTCCAGGCAGTAATGTCACTCAGTCATTTATAGAAAAGCTCAGGGGAAATATATCAGAAGAATTTCATTAATGGGAGCACTGTTGAGTTATTTGTCTCAATTAACTCTTGGAGCACAGCTGAGGAAGTTCTGACATCTCTGCAGCCCACACCTGCAGCATGAAGCTGCTCCCAAGTTCGCTGCTCGCTCCTGTAACACAGGGTGATGCTCTGCTGGTACCCACACCAGCAGCTCTAGGGGCACGATACGGTGCCCAACATCATAGCCTTTTGCACCACTGCTTTGCTGTCTTGAAGCATGGGGCCACCCTCCTCTGTTGTTTTACTGAGGAGAGCAGCTCTCTGCTACCTTAATCTTCTGCTTGCAGTCATCACCCCAGGACCCCTTTGGTGCTGTCACCCAGAGCAGCTCTTTACCTGCTTAGGCTGGTCTCAGCTTAAGGATTTGTAATTATGCAGTTGTTTTCCCAGCTGGCTGATGGTGGTGGCATGGTTATATATGACTTTCACTCATTCTGCCCTACAGGGATCCCACATGGCATGGCTGGTAACATCCATACACCACTTGTGCCTCAGTTTCCTCCCTGTGAGGTGGGTTCACTGTCAGTGCTGTCATTTCTACACCCCTGTGAGCACCCCGAGGGGGGACAAGTTGCTGCTTCATGTTTATCGGGGACCCACATTAGGTCTGTGTGGTGTTTCATCTGCACCATCGCTTCCCTGCAAGCCTGCCAAGAGGTGAAGGTGTGTAGTGCTGGGAAAGGCTGGTGCCCAGGTGAGAGAGGGGCTGTTTTCTGCTGCCATTCATTGGCAAGGCTGTGAGTAGGAATTGATTTTCGAGGGCATTTGACCAGAGCAATCAATGCTTTTGATCTAGTGAGAGCCAGTGAGTTAAAGGAAAACATCGCTGCATTTGCCTTGAAGCTGGTCATAGCTGTAACCTACAGTTACTGAACACAGCAAAAGATGTAAATACATGAAAGGGTACAGGAGCTGTAAAGACATCTGATTTCAGCAGGGCTGTGTCTTGTGCTGATCCCTGCCCACAGCAACCTGCCCACTATGAGATTGGGATTTGGGGACCCTTTGGGCGCAGTATGAGCAAGGGCAGACCTCACAAATCCCCTCTCTTGGGTAAGTCCCCCAGGGCTGCTCTCCCAGTGCTGGCAGGATGAGACCTGGGAGAGCCATTGGCTGGAGCTCTGTGACACTGAGGGCTCCTGGGTCCCAGCATCCTGGACCACCTCTTCCACTCTGGTTTTGGCTCTATCCACCACCACAGCCCTGTTGCTGGGAAGGGAGTCTGCTCCTACTTCTCCTGGGCACAGCATATGGTTTTCAGCGAGGTTCTTGCTTTAAACCCAATTTTACAGTTGGGTTGACTGAGGCAAAAGGAGGTCAAACGATTCTCCTGAGGTCACTCAATAAGTGGCTCAGATTAAATCTCAACCCAGGCCGCTGCCCGTTCCCAGCGCTGGCGGTGCTGACCGGGCCAGATGGCCTCTGAATGCCGCGTCAAGATCCTCGCCTTTTTCTGTACCTCATTGTTCTCCATTGTGGGCTCCTGAATGCAGGACCTTGAAAGTGAGAGTCATTTGGTTTTGGAGTCCAAGTTATTCTGTTGAATGGCATGGATTTGCAGGAGAGGGTTTAAACGCACTGCTTTGCTATGGGAGTGTGAACTTTGCAGACATTCGCCTCTTTGCTTTGGTTTTCTGACGTTAAAGCTCTCTCTGCTCTGACCAGCCCTGACCTCTCTCATTCCTGTCCAGCTAAAGTTGGTTCCTTACCCTTGCAGCTGCCCGGCTGCAGAGCTGCCCTGGCTTTATACCTGTGCAGGTCTGTCCATCTCAGGCCTGGATCCCAGGGAGATTCCCCAGGTGATTTTGCTGCAGCTTCTGCACCACTCTGGTCCGTGCAGTTTGTGTATTTCCCCTTAGCTTCATCTTGGGGTCACAAGAGGGGGTCAGTGTGGGGTGCTCATGGATGGACAGTACTGTGTTTATGGTTCTGAGAACCCACAGGCTCTTGCGTTAGCTCTGGAAACGCAGATGGAGATGCTGTTGCTCTGGTGTGGTGTCCCGTACATCACTCCAGACACTAGTATGATCCAGCTAAAGCAATGCATTGGATTTCACAGGACAAGCTCCATTCCTACTCTCTCAACTAAGGAGCTGCCTGGAAAATCACAGCTCCATAAACTCTTTTGGAAAGCAGGTGGGCAAATCCTCAGGTCTCATTGAGCAGAGACCATCTGCCCAGGCCACAGCAGTGCCTGAGTGGCTGCTCCCCATCATGTACCCCTGTTTGAATGGGGCAGGCGGTGGACCTGGGGGTGGTGGAGAGTTCTGTTCCCCCACATCCCTCTGCATCCAGGCTCCCACCGCAGGGCCCGCTCTCTGGCCACTCACATGCCTCAGTAAGTTGGCACCTCTTGAGCGTGCCTTGATTAATAGTGTTTTTTTGTCAGCCCTAAGAGGCCCCCATTATGTCCTTTTGATGCTGCGTTTTGCACTTACCACTGTCACTGAGCTCAATGACTGATTTTCACAGGTCATGGGAGAGGGACAATGGATCAGGCCACATTTGGAAGAAACAAATGAAATTTTGCTGCAACTGAGAGCACTAATTAAGAGTGAGGATCAATTTGGGTGTACAAAAGAGATAGTTTTAGGCTGCTGGTGTGTAAATGAGCGGTGATGTTGCAGTAGCAGAAAAGGCTCAGTGTGTGCATACTTCAGCTGCAGCATTGTACTCCACTGCATTTGATCGATCCCTCTGTGCTTATTCATCGAGGGAAAACCAAGTGTTTTCCTGCCTGCTGTGCCTGGGAAGGGCAGGACAGTGAACCTGCCACATCAAGTCATGTTTGAGCCCTGGGAGGTGTTTCTGGCCGGGAGCAGGAGCTTGTGTTTCTTCAGTTGGGTTGCTCATCTTGGAGCATGGCACTGTGAACTGGCTGGTGGCTTTTGGGCACAGTGCATTGAGTTTCCTGCCCGTCCCTGTAATCCAGGGATTACAGTGCATTGCTGAGACTGCAGAGGAAGGTGGTGTCAGAAAGGAAGGGCGGTATTGAACTTTCATCAGAGGATGTCATGGATGTGGTAGGAAGTGCAAGAAAAACTAAGGGTGTGCAAGCTGGGTTCATGGCTTCGCTGAGCACTGAAGAAGCGTGATTCAGATTTGCCCAAACCTTCACATACAACAGAATCAGAGCTAATGTGTATTCAGGGTGAGCTGGTTGCATATGTCCAGGCTGTGCCAGTTAAAATCAGCTTGCAGATCGTTTTGGTAAAATCATGCCTGGTTTTGGTTGGATTTGCCTTGGGCGGATGTGTAGAAGCATCAGCTGGAGCATCCTTTTATCCATAAGATTCTCCAGGGCCTTTTGGCTTCCCATAAAGCAAAGACGAAATGGATTTTAATCCAATCACACTTATGGTACTGAGCAAACCTCCAAAACAATGACATTCATCCTTGGTCTGGGTGTTTGCTCTCATCCTGAGCTCTCTGTGGTGATGTTGCCCGGAGTGGCCAAGCAATGCAGCCAACATCCCTTTGGTCCCCAGCCTGGCGGCTCCATCTGAGGCAAGGGTGCTTGCTGAGGCACTTTGTTTGCTGGGAGCAGCATCCGTGTCCAGCTCACCGCGGTTTCCCACGGCACTGTGTAAAGGGGTGGGAGGGAAAATCCCAACTGGGGCTTTCATTATGATCCTAATGCTTGGGAGGAGAGAAGAGGCAGGGCCCCAAGGAGGTCAGCTTGAACTCTCTCTCAAAAGGAAGGGAGGGGAGAGAGAAGTCTCTGCATGCTGGACTGGCCACTTGAAAAATGACAATGTAAATGTATTCATTTGGTTTATGGTAGCCAAAGAGAAAACAGCTTCCTCATCCCTTGGGGCACCCATGGGTGCTGTAGACCTTCGTGAGGGCTCAGGTGCTGCAGGTACTTGGTACCTCTAAATGACAGGGACCCTAAATAAGAGCCTGGGCTCTACTTCAAGGATCCAAACTTGACTGTTTTGGCTGAAGCAGTGTGGTGGTTGATGCCTTGGGAAGGCTGGCTCTGTCACTGCTGTCCCCGGGACATGGGCAACTCTCTGACACCCTTGTATCTCCAAGGAGTTGGGGACAGAGGTATTGGTGCTGCCCAGCCCCTTGGGTTTGGGGGTCCTGTCACCCACAGGCTGCGTGCACTGAGGTGGCACAGGGAGCCCTGACCCTGCTGGAAGCTGTCAGCGCTGTTACCAGCACCACCAGCAGCTCCTTCCCATCGCTCTGGGTCTGGGGAGGCCCATTCCCTCCAGGCACACTGCTCAGCACCCATTGCTCTGTGGCTGACCAGGGTTGAGGGATGTGGGAGCTGTGCGGACCTTGCATTGCTGTGGGCCGTTGATTTTCATAAGTCTTGTGGGTCTGGCTTTTCTGAGACCTTTGAGCTCGTACCCAACCATCTGGGAACTTCCTGCGTTCTGTTAGGGGAAGGCAGAGCTTCCTGCATCATATATTCGATGCAAAAGCCGCCTGGACAATGAATTTTAAAGGCCAGCGTGGGTCTAGGTACACAGGAGGTGTTTGTGGTTCTGGGCTGGGGAACACGTACAAGCCTTCCTGGTTTAAAGCGTAGTTTGCATACGTTTGAAGCACCTCTGTGATTCATACTGCTGTATCCCACGGGGCAAACGGGATTTGTTCTTGTGCAGCTCTGTGCCCAAGGGAAGGCTGCTTAATTTTCCTTTTGCTAACTAGGTTCCCCCAAGAATGAGAGATTACCTGCTCATCCAAAAGCATTTCCAACGCGCAGAGAAGTCTGGATGACTCACAACTTTTAATTAGCTCTCCTGACTGAGGCGAGGATCCCTCCCTTCCTCCCTCCCCTTCCAGAGAGGTGGTGATTAGAATTACAATGAAGATAATCCAAACTGTATGTGTAGGGGTTTCTGTAAGCGGAGAACAAAGCAGGACATCCATCTGGTGAGTGTGAGCCCATAATACCTTTCTGCTCATTTCTTCAGTGCAACAGGAGCTGCCTGGGACGGAAGCAGGCTCATTATTTTGGAAAGGCTTGCTGACACGCAGAGCAGGGCTGGTTTGTAATCTCCGAGGCACTGAAACCACTGCTCGGGAAGGAGCATTGCTTTTATTTTTCAGTCTACCTTTGTATTTCTCCTTGTTAAAATCTGCAGCCATGAGGGATACCAACCTCTTCTGAGCCTGCCGTTAATTAGCGGATGAATGGGAGATGCCCTTAGTTTTAGCAAGGCTAATCAAAGCTGGAAGGGAGTTTTGAAAGGCGCTACCCAGCAGCCAAGCAAAGCCCATCCTGTGATAAACATCCCAGCAGCAGTGGGGAAGTGCATTAGCTGGAGGCAGCCTCCTCTCCGAGTGATGCTGTTTCCCCTCACTTAATATCTGCTCTGTATTTGACAGAGCTGCCTCCAAACTTTGGCCTCCCTTACATCCCATCTTTGCATCAGGAGGCTCTCCTTGTGCCATGGGCTCCGCTTCCCCATGCGGTGCCCTGCGGCAGGCAGGGAAGAGGTAAAGTTTGCAGCAGAGAAATGCAGTGCTGGGCCCTCAGCCACAGTGCTGCTGTGCTTTATGGTCAGCTGGGCTTTTCCAGGCTGCTCCAGCATGGCCAGAGGATGGGCACATTGTGAGAAGGAACAACAAAAAGCCGTTGTGGAGGAGCAGCCGGCGCTCCGTGCCGCCATGCTGGCAGTGCAATGCATGCCTTGACTCCTGCCATGGCAACAAGTTCATCCTCAGGCCAGTACAGCGGTTGGTTGTAACGTGGCAGGGTGGCCAGGAGCCGGTCCAGCCTGCGACGTTCCCAGAAGGAGCAAGGGAGGCAGGAGAGATGTGGGTTTGTGCCTGCATGATGCTGAGCCAGTGGCAAAATTCGGCTGTTGGTTTCCTGTCCCAAAAGGACAGTGGCTAATGGCAAACCAGGATGTTTTATTGGCTTCAGGCTGACAGAGGGAGGTTGAGATGAGCTCTCAGGCAGAAGCTCTTCCCTGGGAGGGTGCTGAGGCGCTGGCACAGGGTGCCCAGAGGAGCTGTGGCTGCCCCATCCCTGGGTTTTCAAGGCCAGGTTGGACAGGGCTTGAGAGCAAGCTGTTCTAGTGGAAGGTGTCCCTTCCCATGGCACGGGGTTCGAACTGGATGAGCTTTAAGGTCACTTCCAACCCAGACCGTTTTGTGCTGACAGGAGCTGCTGTTGATCCTTCTGTAGTCGTGAACACTGGTGTGCAGAGTTGCGATAGCTCCTGTCCTCCAAAGAGCTTGGGAAGGAAGATAGAGCCCACATCCAAGGAAATGTCGGTCGAACACAAGGAATGCATGCTGCAAGCACTGAAAACATCCCCCTTGTGTGTCAGAGCAAGGTGCAGCCTCTTGCTGGGAAGGAAATGTCTCTTGAAGCGGGGATCCCAGGTGCTGAACTTGCCCCTGCACCACACGAGCCCAATGTGCCGGTGGAGTGCATCTGGTGTGGCTCAAAGGGGAAGCACTGTGAGCTGTTGAATGGCAGAGATTTGAGGCATCACTCCAAGGCTTCACGTTTGGCTTTTGTGATGCATGCTGTGAAACTCAGAGGTAGAGTATTTCTAGGGAGCTGCTTTGCTTCCTATAGGAAAGGGGGGGGGGGAGTGGAAAATAAATGATGTGCTGCTTTGACAGCTTCCAGCATTAAAAACCTGATTTCAGCTGCCTTTCCCCTCCCCACAACCTCTTATTCTGAATTCTCGATATGAAAAGACAACATATTATTAGTTCCATTAGGTCATCTATTGACTTTTAGCCGTTATTTTATACTTGTCTTGTTTCTAGCATTTGTGATTTGTGGAGTTAAAAGAAGCTTGGAAACACTCTGCTTTTAACATAATGAGAGCTAAGGTTGACAGAACTGTGGCATACTGGAAGTTGGGGCTTCACAGCGTTGCCAGACATCACAAGGTCCTTGATGGCATGAGGAGAGCTGGGAAAACTCAATAAGCTGATGAGCTTCTTCCATTCTGGCCCCTTGTCATGTAAATAGACTCCAATCTTTGCATGGCATCCCTTGGGTAAGGGAGTGTAATAACATTAAAAACAAGGCAGCAGAAACCCCAAGGTGTGGGTATGCGTGTGTGCATTTGCAGTCTTTAAACAGGCAGGCAATGTGCTCGGAGGACTGTGGGTTGGGTGAGAGGGCTCCTTGTTACTGCTCTGCTTCTAATGTGGGGAGGTAACTGCCGTGGCGTTAGAGAAAGTACTTTAATGCTACATAAATATAATTGCTTCGATGAAATGCCTTCAGCCTCCTGAGGGAAGCTGTAGTCTGCTAAGCCTTTAGATATGAATGGATGACTCTGTAATTGCTATTGTTTCGGAGACACATTAGGAAGGCCTAATGCTGATCACTTCTGGCATGTTATGGGAGCAGAGGCATGGCAGTCCCACGCAGCGTGCAGGGGAGAGGGGATCGGTATGCATTTTGCAGGGTGAAAACCTGACAAATGCTTCAGGACTGGAAGGCTTTTTCCTAATGAGATTGTGGGCTCGTGAATTTTATTTGGTTTTATTTCTTTTTTTCCCCTTTTCCTGCTGGTGTTCTGAGTGAAGGGATCTAATTCTTTGCAATTTAGACTTTGGATAATGAGTTTGAAGGCAACATCTCAGAGGAGTGCGGAGTGGATGTGTTAGTACGTCAGCTCTGGTTAATGCAGTCTCCTGACTCTGATAGGGTCCAAACCAGCTGGTTCAGAGAAAAGGGCAACACTTGGGTACTGAGAGTAAGTATCTTTTATGAATGCTGCTTGGTAAAACATCGGATGTTCTGGTACGTGGGATGTGCTTCCTTCCCTGGGCTGGAAGCAGCTAGGCTTAAAAATCAGAGTCTGGGCTTAGAGATCATTCCTGGGAGAGATCTGGGGTTCTCTCCCTGTTTTGGTGGCTGTAATCATCCCATCTTGCAGCTTTTCTTCAAGGCATATTGCCCAGGAAGGCCAGCAGGCTGCTAGAGCTGTACTGGGGACAGAAGAGATGGGGTTGGGTCCTTTATCACTGCCCTGGCCTTGCACAGAGACTGATGCAAACGTAGTCCTCATCCCTGCTGCATCCTATTGCAACATGAAAAGTAATAACTCACTGATGCTTTCCCTTGAATGTTTAGCCTCAAGTGGTAAATCGTGGGTTTACTTGGAATTTATTTTCATCCTGGAGATTTTTACTGCCTTCACAAACTTCACTTAGAAAAACAGGATTTTATGGCTCTAAGCAGTTCAGTTTTAAAGACTTGTTTGGCTTTTTTTATCCTATGGGTTTTTTTAAGGAAGATGAGAGCAGTCATGTCATCCTTGACATACAATAGCTTGTCCCAACCTAAGAACACACTGGTTTTCACATTGAACCCAGTCCTTGGCCCGCTGTAATTTCCTTTCCATCCTGGCCCGCTGTTAATGAGGATGAACACTTACGTGACAGTGCCACATATGGCCAGTGCCAGTGTTCATAATAAGTTGCCCCAAACCCCACGAGGAATGAGGGGTAGGGAGTCAATGAGAATCCTGACATACATTGACTTTTTGTGTCCTGGCAGTGCTTGGCTGAAAAGCAATGACAATAAGAGCCCAGCGTGCCAGAATTCACAAGCGAATAACACTTTTCCACCACAGCATCCTTCCAAGACACCTTCCCCGCAGCCATCCTTCCTTCCTGCCACTCATTCCCCTGTGTCCAAGGAGGCTGTTGAGGCGATGGAGGAAACATCTCACTGTTGTGACGGGGTGCAATGAAAACATGAGTGACAGAGTGACGTTTTGACAGCTTGACTTCAGGTTCCTCCTGCAAATGTAAATACATTCATTTGAATCCAATTTACACAACCAGGAGGTTTTAATGGGAAAGGAATGGAGGATTGCTTCAAGGTGACTTTTGGGAATTGTGATTTTTAAATCTGGGATATTAGTGGATTTTTTCAGGGTTCGACTGTGAATTTCCATGATATGGTGGAGGTCAAAGTGGTCTCTGTCCCACTTAGCTCCGGTCGGGTGTTTTTCCATCAAACTGCTTTGGTTTCTCCCAGTCTAATGCTAATCCCCATCCAAGTCGAGAGGCCGCCAGCAATGCAGTTCATTAAACGCACCTATTGAGCAGCTGATAAAATTGAACCGCAATCCCATCCTCCTCAAATCAAGGACTCTTAAACAGCCAATAGTCTCTTCTATCTTTTTCCTAAGGGGTCTAATCTGTTGCTCTTTCTCACTTGGAAACCTCTGCTGTATTTTCACTAGAGAAAAGTTGACGAGTGTCTTGTCAGGTGGGAACAGGAATGGCTGAACTGCACTTTGAGGCATGGTTTATTTAGGCAATCTTGGCACCTTGGGGAGCTCTTATTCCTCCTTAGTGCTCCCTGTAGTAATTCCTTCCTGAGATGTGGGTCAGCAGGCGTGGAAGATGCGAGCTCTGGCTCACATTCCCATCATAGGAGCGATACAGCTGTGCCTCAATAGGAGATTCCCTGCTCAATGGCATGGGAATCTGCCTTGGAGGTGGAGAAGGAGCTCGTGGCTGTTATATCCAACTTGTTCTTGTGGGGTTGAAAAGAGACCGGAGCTTTCCAGTGCTTTACACATCATTTATCATTTGGGTCCTATAGGTTGTGTGGAAGTCGCTTTGAAGCTGCTGGTCCTCAAATGAGGGTATTTACGACACTTTGAAAACAGATGTGGTGTTTTGTTCTGCTGTTTGTTTTCCTCTCCTATTTTCCTTCTGAAACCTCTCTGTGCTCCTCAGTTCAGAAGTTCTGCAGCCTGTGGCAGGGAAGTCTCAAGCAATGCAATGAAAGTGCTCTGTAATGCAGCCAGTTTAGCTCATTCACCACCCAGCCTCTCCCCAGCCAGTGGGAATTTATGCATGTCTGGTAGTGTATGGGGTTGCTGACTATGCAGTGCTCCATTCCTTGGTCTAGAAGTGGATGAATTGTCTTGCCTAAGAGCTAGAAAATCATAGAGTTTGACCCTGGATACAGAGATCATGCGGCCCTTGTAGGCGCTTTGACTTGGACATCTGTCTGCCTTGAAATGTGGAGGTGAGGGATGGGCTCCTAGCAAAGCCCTGGTTTCACACATGGAGTTTCATCCCTCCATCCCTTCAGGACCTTCAGCAGTGTGCATCACTGCAGGAGCATGAAGACGTCACCCAGGATTTCTAAGAACGTATAGCAGATTGCTTACTCCTTACACTGAGACCTGTGAACACCCTTGATGGATGCTAATTAAGCATCTGCTTCCTTCTCAGCTTTAAGTGAAAGGGTGGCAAGGTAATGTGACAGTTAGACTTCATTTATCTTAATGAGGAGGGTCAGGAGTTTAATGGAGTGTTGTGTAGTGAGGGTGTTGCACCGTACCTTGTGTTTGTTTAGGAGACATCTCTACCTTTTAGGTCCACAGGGCTTTTTAGCTTATGTGATGTAGGATTTAATGGTGATTGCTCTGAAGTCTTTTCTAGGGAAGGAGGCTTTGGAAGAAATCAGATTTTCCAGTGTGTTGCTATGAGTCAGTAAATGAGTTGTGGAATGATCTGGTGGATTTTGGAGCCAGCTTTTCCCTGGCTGGTGTTGTGCAAAGGGCTGTGCTCAGCACATGCATCTCGGAGGTGGGTGCTGTGCTAAGTGACGGTCACTTTGAAGCTCCTTCCTGTAACAGTTTAGACGTTTCACCAACAGACTTAGCAGATACCAGCAAAAAAAATGGGACTGTTTTTGCATTCCAGACTCTCACCTTGTACTTACCACTTCTGAGGTTTGTTTGACGTGATGCTGACATATTTACAGTGTAGCCTTACTGTGTATAGATAGAGTAATCAGGCAGTCACTCAAGGCTGCATCAACTAAGCAGAAGTAAAGCTCTTTTTACTAGTTCTTGTGCAGAACCGTGCTGTGTGCATAACCCCATTTCTCAAGCCTGTTTCCTGGGCATTGAGCTTAGATCCAAGCAACACCTCCTCCTTAATGGGGCAGACCTCCAGCTGGCCTGCATCAGCACAGCCCCAGTGGAGAACAGCCCTCTGTCCACAAAGGACAATGCAAAGGTTAGCAAAGGAATTTCTGCAGGGCCAGTGAAGCAGGTGAACACTGTCAATATCATTGTTCATAGGGGACATGAAGGAGCACTAAGGGTAGGATGATGCTGAGACAGTCCAGAGCTCTGTTGCAGAGCTGATGTGGAGCATGAAAGCTTCAGTCTCTGCCTTGTCCAGAGGAGGATTCAAACCTGCTCTGCTGGAGTCATTTGTGCTTGTTCAAAGGCAGCATGAAAAGGTCCCATTCTAAGTCAATGCTTTTTAACATAGAAACGATGGTACGATTATTAATCATTGCACTTAAATAACTTCTGCAGTTAAACACTTTGTGACTGGCAAGAGCTGGTGAAATCTCTCTGGGTCTGTAAGTGAAGAGCAGGGATTTCGCCTTCTGTTGAGGCTGGATGGTGCTGCAAGCAGGCACGAGCTACCTGCTCTGCAGAGAGGTGCATCTCTGCTGGGGTATAAACTCCATTTGGCCCAGGATAATTTCATGTCATGCTTGATACTTGTGAGTGCTCTCTGCTCCTGCCTTGCTCCGGGTAGGCAGGATCATGCCTTTGGAAGAGGGAAGTAGTGCTGTGGTTATTTCATGCTGTGGGAGTGCAGAGCACCTCGTCTCATTGAGGCAAATGCATCTGAGGTCTCCTGAAGATAAACCTCTATTGACTTCTTGATCTCTGAGGTGTTCAGCAGCTCTAATGGTGATAGGTTTTCTCCACCAAGCTCAGTGCAGGAGAGCTGGAGTAAGGACCATTCCCCGTGGAGGTGCCCCACTGCTTTAGGAGATGTTGGCTTGAGGCAGAGATGCCTTGGCCTGAGCTCTTCCCAAGCTGAGGAATTTTGCAGGCAGCATGTAGCTGGTTTTGCAGAATGTGGCCTGTGGGCAGCTCAAAAGCCAGGCACTTACTTTCTGTCCAGCCAGGTTTTGTCACCTACCACTACCCATGGAGAGGGAATTGTTCCTTGTCTTCCAGAGTGCAAGACCCCATTGTTCCAGCACCTGAGCCATGCAAAATCCCCCTTTCCGTCCTGGAGGAAGGGTCCAGGGGTAGCCATGGCTAATTAGTGATGCTGAGCAAAATACAGGCCAGAGATCTCCTGCATGTTACTGTGCAGGCAGAGAAAGCAGACCCTCCAAAGAGGCTGCAGCTTCCACCCTGGACCTCAGCACTGCAGCAACCTCTATTCCATGGAGCTGTGGTGTTTGTCTCCAGTGAGAGCCTGTGTTCAGCAGGGCCCTGCAAGAGGTGGTGCTGGAGGCTTGAATCAGACCTGGGACAATCAGGCTCTGCAGCTTGGTTTGTGTGCGGCAGTGGGGGGTATGTCCCTGCTGCACTAATGAGACTGGGCACATGGGATGTTTTATGACTCCTTCCCAAGCTATTTCCTCCAAGTTTTTAGTGTTGAATTGGATTTGTGCCCCAACCCCGGTGTTGTTGGGAAAGCCATCTGCAGACTGAGGAGCGATGCGGAGATAACGCTCGTGAGGGTGGCTCTGTCTCGACTTTATGGCTTTACATCTTTCCTTCAGGGTGGCTGTGACTCTTTGCCAGACACACACACATATCTCTGGTCATTTCCCTTGGCCTTGCACTAAGATCTGCCCAGCCAGGCGTGTTGTGGACCCTGCTCATCCCACAGCCCTCTCAAGGCTTTGTTGCAGGAGGTGTTTTGGAGCAGATGTCCCAGATGAGCATTTCCCACTGGAGAGATTCTCAAGAGAAACATGCTTCAGTTTTATAATGTAGATGAGCTTCTCTCCCCCCACCCTTTCTTTTCCCCTTCCTTTCCCCTCCAGTTTCCAGCCCTGAAGTAGGTGCTGAATTCGAAGGCTTGAGGGAACCAACTGCACAAAAGCCTATTGCAAACCGGTCACGTCGTGCAAGGTGAGGATTTGCAGTTTTAAGTGGAGGGAGAGAGGAATCATCATGATAATTACATATCATACCTAAAGCACCTATAAATACAGATGTATGTTTATAGGAATCCTCTCCCCCTGCCTGGCTGGGGTTGCCAGACCACCCTGTCCTGCACAAACAAATGAGTTAGAAAGTCCGAAATTCCATCCCTGCCTTTCGGGGCTTGTCTGGGGAATTCCTGAGTAATGGAGGTTGAATTGGGTCACAAGGGCAGCGGGGAATAAATCTTCAAAGGTTAGCTCTGCCATGAAGTCTCCTTTTTTAGGCATGTCAGGGGTTCTTTTGTTTTGCTTTGTTTTCCAAAGCCTCCCCCCCCCATCCAGGGAACAAAACCTCTCTGGGGCCAGGCCTGGCCAGGCACAGCCCCACAGCATTGGCCGGGGGGGCCAGGGAGGGGGCCAGGGGGAGAAATGACATCTTAAAGAATGGTGCTGCTTCTTCTAGACACTCAGTAGATCAGTGTGCATTCAATTAACCCCACAAACCCTGCAAGGTCCAGGGAAAGAGGCTTTCAGGCATTATGGATTGAAAGTATTAAGGGGAAGTAGGGGGAGAGCTCTAGCTGAGTCCGGGTGGAATAAAACCCCTTTGGGGGGGGGTGGGAAGGAGATGGGTTTTTCCTGGAAATGAAACTGCAGTGCAGTCTAGTGAGCTGCTCTGGGTTTTGATAGGACAGGGGAATGGCTTTAACTGCCAGAGGGGACACTGAGATGAGCTCTGAGGAAGAAGCTCTTCCCTGTGAGGGTGCTGAGGCACTGGCACAGGGTGCCCAGAGAAGCTGTGGCTACCCCGTGTCTGGCAGTGTTCAAGGCCAGGTTGGACACAGGGGCTTGGAGCAACCTGCTCCAGTGGAAGGTGTCCCTGCTCATGGCAGGGGTTGGAGCTGGAGGAGCTTTAAGGTCCCTTCCATCCCAAACCACTCTGGGACTCTGTGATTTCCTTTAAGTAAAGTTAGGAAATCATTGCACGGCTCAGGGTGGTGTCTTGAGGAGGTGTTTGGTCCAAGTGTCTGGGTCTGCTGGCTCAGGAGCAAAGGGATCCTGTATGTCTTGGGTGGAAAACCATTTTACAGGAGTATTTCCTTCCCTCTCAAATTCCTGCTCAACCCTGGGTTGTGTCCTAAGGCCTCTAATAGCCTGTGGGACATCCCTGACCTGCTTGAGTGCCTGTCCGATGGTTCCCCTGGATGTTAAGACATTTAGATGCTTCTTTGAAGGACCAGTTGTGTGTGTGACACCTTGCAAGGACACTACATGACACTGCCATGTTTTGAAAAGACAAGGTTCTTTCCTATTGCTATTTGAAGGACAGTCGTATTCTGAAACTCTTCTGTGCTGGCAGCTCCCCCTCCATCCACCCCAAACCACGGTGTGAGCCAGGCCTGAGCCTTCCAGGACGGGAGCAATATCATGAGCCAAAGAGATGGAAACGGCCAAATTTCTTTCACTGCATATGGCTAATATTCACCTGGAGAAATCCTGTCCATTTGTAGGTATTAAACTAGACACAGTAATAAGTTCAGCCTGTATTTCAATTTACTTTGCTGCAAATAGATTTAATTTACCAACTGCGGAGTTTTAGATGGAACTGCCTGTATTGCTGCCATTTTCTGCTATGTTCTGAATATATTATATGTAAAGTTGTGAATTAATAGGCCTGTTTCTGATTTGTTGCACATATGATATGGACGTGCAACTAAATTAACAGTGAAGCCTTAGTGTTGCAGAGTTTAATTATATTTGCAGATGAATTAGCATCTGATTCCTCTATGCCTTCCTTATTGTGAACTACATGGGAAATGTTTCTCTCCCTAAAGACACTGGTGTTTTGTATTGTCTTGAGAGATGATGTGAGAGATCTGCTGCGTTTCCAGCTTATCTTGGAGCTGCTCTTTGAATTCACAGTGCAGCCTCTCTACATACAGCCAGGTCTACAGTTACTGAGTGATGCTGTTGCTTTCTGGACATGGTATTGGTACCTGTGTCCCTGGACCTTGCAGCCCAGGTCGGTTCCTGGCAGGCTGCTGTGGTCATGGGGAGCTAACGGGCTTCACATGGGCTGCAAATGCAGGCTCACAACAATGTGTTGGAGGTGGCTGAAGCACAGGAATGGCCTCAGCCTTAGGGAGGGAGGAAAAGAAGTAGCTGGGAGCTGAGTGATTTGAGCTGTCAGTTCTTCAGGACTGAGAGACCCAGAGCCCACAGTAAAATGATGGTGATGGTGCAAGGTGGCACTCTGTGAGGGTTGTTGTTGGGAAGCATCTTCAATCAGGACAGCACATAGCTAAAGACCCTTTAGAACCAAGCTGAGCCCGTTACTTGGCTGTTCTTGGGTTTGATGTTTCCTGAATTGGGCCAGGATCAGGCAGTTAACTCATGCTTGTGAGCTAACTCTCAATTGCTGGAGGCACTGTCATGTTAGTGAATCAGGGACATGGACCTCTGGAGCTGCTCTCCTTGTTGTTGGTGAAGTGCAGTCTGATCCATGTTTGCAGAGGAGCTCCATAGCATCAAGACTTTGTTAACATGGTCTGTTACTGACAAAACCAAGCAGCTCTTTCCTCTCCTGTCCTTTATGGGCTCCAGTCCGACCTCTTTGGAGGAACATGCACAGCTTGGCTTTCCAGAGGGCTGGAATACCCATCTCCTTGGCGTCTCCAGAAGCATTAGGTTTTCAAGGATCCAGGCCACAAAGGCACCACTTGGTGGCATCACTCTTGGCTCTAAATGGTGGTGGTGCTTTACTGCTCTGCTAGATTGAGGACTCTGAACACCACCTTTGGAAGCTGCCTCCATCCTTGACATGTTAGCATCTATGGACCATTTTCTGAGCAGCAGGGATGATGTCTTGCTTTGTTAATGCTTTTAAAGATTACTGTGACAAACCCAACGCTTGCTTTCTCCCTGGGTTGTGCTCAGTAGCCTTTTACACAGCACTGAGCCATTCCTTTAACTCAGAAGTAGCTTCGCAGCACTTTGCAGTGCAGATCACATCCTAGGAATAAATACTTTCTCCTTCCTGGGCAAATATAGGAAGAGTCAGCAACTACGAAGCATCTTTTTCCTATTGTCACAAAACTGTGGCATTCCTGGGATTGATTCACCTTTGTTCGAGGCTGTGCTTTAACAGGAGCGCATTTGGGATATAAAGTGAGAAAGGTTCTCAATAGCTTTTAATTGGGGTTGGTGCTTTTGATGAGGCTGCAGTAATTTCAGGTGGCTTCCGAGCTGGTGGGAGGCAAGGCAGGCTGCTGAAATCTCAGCTCCATCCAGGGGCGGCTTTGCTGTTGGCTCAAAGGGCCTTTGGGAAGGAGAATTAAACACAGCACAGAGGCTGTGTGCAGGAACTGGAGTTTAAATGTGTGTCTGTCACTGAAAGCAGAGATCAGGGCCATGAGGAGAGTTTGCAAGGGGACCCCGAGCTCTTCCCCCCAGAGCCACGTTCCTCAGCCATGCCTGGTTGCCAGTAGCTTCCTGTCTGTTGTTAGTTTTTCCTTTCAAATACAATTTAGTTTCTGCAGGCCAGTGGCTTTTAATGATTTCCTTTGAGTCCATGCATCCTCTGGAGCAGCCCTCTTCTCCCTTGACATTTGATGTGGGAATGTGTACATCGGTATTGTTACTTAAACAATACCCTTCAGGCACTGATGCTGGGCCCTCAGATAAATCACAGATTAAAATGAACCAGAATTGCTTGATAAAAAGTCAGCAGTGTTCTGGCATGCAGGGAACAAACTGCACAGAGCCCAGGTAATGGGAAATGGTGTGTGTTATCTGAAGACCCATGTAATTAATGAACAAGAAACCTGTTTACTCTGAAAATAAACGGCAGCGCTGTTATAATGCCTTTCTGCTTTGAATGCTGAATGAATATCTCCGGAGGAATAAAAGCCCCAGCAGCTCAAAGTCACATCTCAAGCAGAAAGGAGGGTTGGAGACAGCACTGAGAATCAGAGCTGGTTTGCTTTTATGAAGAATATGAAACCAGCCTTCCTCCTAATAAACACCTCATTTATTTTCTCCTGGCTCCTAAGCCATCTAGTTTGCAAATGGTGGTGCGGATGGGACAATTAGCGGATTCGATTCAGTGCACATGCCATTCCCGAGCAGGAAACAAGCACGTCGGGCATGAATAGCATCAATCTTATTTCTAGGCATGTGCAAGTCTCTGGCACTTCAGAGAGCTTTGCAAACAGGCTGTGCTTGTGTTTTTCCCCCCTTGCTTTTCAGCCTGCTCATGCTGCTGGTTTCCCTGTTACAGCTGCTGGGGTATGCTGATGGTTTGGTACAGTTTCCCCTGCTCTGCGTTTCATCCCAGTTATTTTCCACATGCGGAGCGCGCTGGGAAGGGGTGAGCTGTCCCTTTAACGGTGCAGAGCATGGGGCTGGTTTTAGTTAGAGCTCTTTTAGCAAGTTGTCTCAGCACATCAGGGCCCCACTTTCATCATGCCTGGCTTTTTTTTTCTTTCCCCCTCTTTGAGTCCTAGAAGTCAGAGGCCACAGGGGGGGTGACAGAAAGCAGTGACCTCTGCATAAGTGGGGGGAACCAGATGGCCACTCCTCTTCCTCTGAGCCTCTCTCCCCTGGCCCCAGGGCACAGATCTGTGACCTTTGCTTTAACTGAATGCCCAGACTGTGTGACTGGGGCTTTGACATGCTCTTTAATAGGCATACATTATCCCTCCATTGCTAAAAGCCCAGAAACTCTGCTCATTTAGATGGAATTTAAGTAAAACTGTTTGGATTGGTCTTGCTTATCCCCTAGCTGCCTCCTGCTAAATTGTTGATCTTAGTGCTAATGAAGGGAAATGCACTCATGGACAGGCTGGGAAGCATTTTGTTTTCAAAGCTTTGTATTTGGAGGGGTGAGGTGTGCCTGGATGCTGTGAGCCCTCTTAGGTGCCCACCCTCAGCACAAGTGATGCTCTGGTACACAGACCACCTCGAGCCCTTGCCCTCTGCTGCTGGCCTGGGCTCACTCTCGCTCTAAGGTCTGTCCCTCCCAGTTAAAGAAAACCTGTCGTGTTAAACAGTGGCGGAACTCGTATCCTCTCGCAGCGTTTGCAGGCACAAGGGGGAGATGTAATCACTAATACTTCAGTAATTCTCAGCTCTGGCCATAGGTGTTGGTCTGAGTTTCAAGCGTGGGCCAAACAAGAGCACTGCAGTGTGGTAGCACATCGTGGTACCGAGCACAGCATCAGTGAGAATGGCAGACATCCCTCTGAGGAGGAGGGTTAGCACTAGATCAGCTGAAAATGGATAAAAGCTGAGAAAATACTGTGTTCTCTATGAATTGCAAGTCACTGTGTTTTTCTCCAGTACCCCAGTAACTGAGAAGTTCATCTGATATTTCTTCCGGGTCCCAGAGCTGTTATTAGAGGAGGCCAGGCTCTCATTGGAGCAATTTGTGTAATGGTAGCTGTGCTCTTCAGGAATTTCCTTGGGAGAGGCTGGAAATGCGCTCTTTTCCAGCAGAATGGAAATGTGGAGGTGAGTTTTTCAGCTAATGACCGGCAAACATCTCTGCTGATCAGACACGGATGGCCTCCAACCTCTGCCAGGCAAGCGGATGCTGAGGAGGGGCTTTATTAATGCCTACCATTTCCGAAGGGTTAAGCACATGAAAGTTATTCCAGGCATTTCCTTTCGAGGGCAGACCTAGGGAGGTAGGTATAAGCAAAGGCCAATTCAGCCCTGCTGAAAGTGATGGGGGCAATTCTCTTTGAAGTTCCTGGGAGCTGCACTTCCTCGCTCTGTGGCTGAATTGAATCCAGAGATGTTCAGTTGTGAATCCGTAGCCACAAAACACAGTTTTGAGCTGTGGTTCACCAGCTACTGAAGTTGGGAAGAGGAGAGCAGCATAACTGCCGGGAATGCCGGTGCGGATGATACCGGAGGTTTTGACTGCTTGTAGCTCGTGTTCCTGTTTCCAATTAAATTAGAAAGTATTTGTGAGTGAAGTGACCCATTAGTTGGGTAATAACACTGCCTTATCACGCCTGCTTATCAGTATTAGTTATGCACTATAAAACCCGTGCCAAAGCCCTTGGGGGAATCAATTAAACTGAAGTGGGGCAGCTTTGGGGATGGAGCTGTCGGGAGATGCGTGGCACGTTTGTGCACCAAACTGTTGCAGGGTTGGGGCAGGCTGTATGTCTGCACTTGAACACCAGCCCTGCCCGTAAGCTGTCAACATCACACATCTTTGTTACCTCCACAGATTCCTCACTGAGCAGAAGAAACAGGCCATAAATTTGCTGATTATGTGCATTTAGGCAGACAAGCTCCCTTAATGGCCTTTACGATGGTTGCAGCTGCCAGTGATGGAGTTTTTGCATCCCCAGCTTCTAATAGTAGATGGTTGCTTGTTCATGCTGTACATCGCACTAAATAAATCTGAGCTTGCGATAACTGATTGCTGACAGTACACTGCAGAGGGAGAGATTAAAAACAATTTCCCTGTCTGCTTGGGAAGCTTGGGAGGGCTTTGTTTAAGTTTTGTGAAGGGTTTTTCAAGAGGAGGTGGCAAATAGTCTTGTGAGTCTTTGCCAGTGTCTGAGCCAAGAAGCAGGTAAGGGGAGCCCGATTTCATGGCAGGAAATAGCTCTCATCTGATCCCTCGTTGAAACACTGCTAGGGAGTGATCAGTGCCCCATCTACGTCAATAATTAGACCTTATAAAGTATTTAGACTGTGGTGGCACAGAGAGCTCTGGTCTCCTGGAAAGGGCTGGATTCCCAAGTACAAACTCCCAGTGTAGTGGGAATTGAATGGGTTGCATGTGCGAACATTTTGGCTGGCAAAAAGCAGCCAGAGAGAAGCATCCTGAGGCTCTCAGGGCTGCAGTGAAAGGGAAAACGTGGTGGTTTGCTACGTCCATTAGAGTGGCTGCCCCTGGGGCTGCAATATGGCCCTTTTCCTCTCAACCAGGCATCGAGGAGCAGTTGGAGGGGAGAGCTGAACCCCTCCGCTGAGTGCAGCACTGCTACGACCAGCTGGGGCTCAGCTCTGAGCATCCTCCCTTTGCTTTGAACCTTGAGGAGCCATCACACCTTAAGGTCAGGCGAGGGGCCCCGTTAGCAGGCAGGGGGAGGCGGAGGGAGCAGGATGTCATTTTGTCATTAGCCAGGCTTCAAAGGCAGGCAGGCACCAGGGAGGAGGGAGAGGAGCCGCGGGGTCATGGGGGCCTGCGAGCCCCTTGCCCAGCCTCCCTGCAGGATGGCTCACCTGGTGCACAGCTGCTGCGGGAGGAAGGAGCACAGGGAGAACATTGGGATGAAGGAGGCAGAGTTGGGAAAGCCACGTTGCCAATGCCTTTTACCCTGTAGCCTGCCCAGTTCAGTGTGTGGGTGTGGAATGGGGGTACGACCTTTAGGGATGATGGTGTGTAGCCCCCTTGGAGTAGTGCTGCCTAAAATGATTTAATGGGGTCCTGCATGTCTGTTGGAGACTCCAGAGCGTGATTTTGGCTTGCTAGGAGTGCTGATATTGGAGGCTCCCTGCTCTCGTTTTTATACACCCTGCTTTGGATAGCCTTAAAGCTTTCCTGAACGAGCTCCAACCTCACAAAATCAAGAGGGTTGGGTTAAAAGCGAGGAGAGTGCCAAAGGACAAGAACATCTCCCTCAGTTTGGGGTTCTGTGAATTTGCGCACTGATCTTTGAGGATACTTTGGGGTCCTCTGTCACGGATTTTCTCTGCAGCCTCCGGGGATGGGTTTGTGTATTCCAAACTAAGCTGAGATCCTCCTGCAGATCCCTCCAAGTGGGGCTGGGAAGTAACGCCAGGCTCTGCAAGGCTGGAGGTCAAAGCGCATGTGTTGGCAATACTGGGAGGCTTCTGGGATCAGATGCTCTTTGACCTGCCCCTATGAAAGCTGAGGGCCCTGATGCACATGGGAGGTGATGGAGAAGCTGGGTGCTGAGATGTGGGGGAGCAGCAAGGCAGTGCATGGAGCCATGTTTGGTGTAACCCAGCCAGAGACAGGACACAGCTCTGCTTCACAAGCTCCTTCCATCCTACAGCCCCACCAGGCTTGTGTGCTGGTAATTAGGATGTTTGCTGTCACTTCTATGGGCATGACAATGCATATTCATCAAATATGTAAATTAGCACATTAAGCTATTTGCATGAATCTTCTGGATCCAAGAGGATGATGGAGACGAACTGCTGCAAGAGCAGCTCTGTAAACAGCTCCCTCGTACGCGCTTTGCCCTGGGATCCTGCATGCTCTCTGTGGGTGCTCTGGTGATGCGCTCAGCTTTCAGGTGGCTCTTCCTCCTGGGGAGGGATGGATTGGAGGGTAAAAGCAAAGCTGCCCATGTGCTAAGCGTGCTGGAGCTCTCGGTGAACAGAAGTTTGCTCGGGCTTGCTGCGAGCGGCGAGCTTCCAACACATCTGGTACCACCAAAAGGAAAAGACATAAGACCTGTAACCCTTGCCTGCAGTAGCTTAACAGTACCTCAGAGTATTGCTTCAAATACGTATAATAAGTCTGAACTAATAAAGTAACGAGTTTATGAGCTTTTAAAAGATTTTACTAGATAAATGGAGGGCCTAATAACATGATTTGATTTCTCAATATAAACAACGTATTTGTGGGGCCTCTTAAAATATCCCCGACTTTAACTGCAGAGCATCCAGCGTATGATTTATATTTCTGGCTGCTGGAAGCTGTGGCTTTCATTATCTGTATATGCTGCAAATCCAATTATGTAATATCATTGAGATAAGGCATGTAATGTTTCACAGCTAATTGTTCTAACATGCAAATTTCTCCCAAAGCCGAGGTAAGCTGGGATAAAGGGAAGGCAGGGGCTGTGCTTCATGGGTGTAGGTTGTGTGGCTGGAACGAGGCACACTGCAGGCAGCTGCGTGTGTTGATCTGTTTCTGAGCGGGTGTGTTGTCCTATAAGCTCTTCAGGAATCGCAAGGTGATGCTAAGCGGGAGGTTGTGTTTGGGGTGAATCAAAGGGTTAAACGCAACCAAACAGCAGCCCTTGTTTGGATGGGGAGACCTGGGTAAGGCTGCAGAATACCATAGAATCACAGAAGGGTTTGGGTTGGACCATAAAGCTCATTCAGTTCTACTCCCCTGCCATGGGCAGGGATACCTTCCGCTAGCGCAGGTTGTTCCAAGCCACATCCAACCTGGCCTTGAACACTGCCAGGGATGGGGCAGCCACAGCTTCTCTGGACAAGTGTTTCACTGATCCAACATTGCGCTGGATGGGAAGTACAGGCAGAGCTTGCTTCCTCCCTACCGGCTTCTCAGCCTCTGCTCTTCCCTTTGGCAATGCACGCTATCCCTGCTAGGCTTCAGTGCTGCTGGGGTGTGGGTGACACCATCCATCCAGTGGTTCTGGTCCCGGTATTTGGCTCTTTTGAGGAAGTTTCCCACTAGCTGTCTTATAGCTACTGGGCATTGTGCTCTGAACGTGAATAGGTCCCATTCAACCTTGGTTTATTCATCATCAGCAAAGCATGAAATTACAGTGGAAATGCTAATAGATTTCCTAACAGCTTACTATCTACTTGAGTGAAACAGTTATTTGTTGACTAATTAGTAAGTTAATTGTTTTATACTTTATTGAGGTCCGGTTGCTATTTTAATATAGAGGGAGGTGGTGTGTGCTGTTCTAAACGAGGCTCTGCTTTATTGAGCAGTTATTGGCAAGGCTTGGGCTAAAGAGGTAGAGGGAAAGGGTAATGGTATCTCCAAAAGGAGCTTTTCCCCAGCTATCTGCTGCATGTCAAGCCAGGATCTGAGCAAACTGTGGTCCGAATGCAGAACACACGTGTGTGACATGTGTACCCTGCAGATGGCTCGGTGAGGTGCGCTCAGTTGGATCTGTAATCAGGGTTTGCTTTTGGAGCTCTCAGCAATGCTCAGGCACTTGTGGGAAGCTCCAGCCTGATGCAGCACTTGGTGAAATGCCTGCTGGGGTCCCGGTGCTGAGCTCTGCAAGGCCTGCAGGAGCAGGAGGAAAGGTTGGTGTTGCTCAGAGCCGTACCTGGAGCTCTGTTCTCGCAGGAAACGGTGAGTGCCTTTGGAAACCTGACCATCTCTTATGATGTGGACACCTCCCTCGTGCTCTGTTTTCCTGCTGGCTCTCCGATGTGGAGCCAGAGGGATGAGCTGTCCCCATGAGGCAGGATGAATCCTGCTGGGGTGCTCAGCTTTCTCTGACCATTAACAGGACAGGCTTCTCAGCTCCCGGAGCTGCTCACAAGCTTTGGGCACGCTAATTAAAACCATTCCTGATATAAAAAAGGCATTTTGCAGGAAGAAAGGAAGGCCTTCTCCTTCCTGGAGTTGGTGATCGCACGTAGGAGTAACGTGGCCTTGGGTTTCTGGGGCATGAGGTCTTTTCCATGGCTTGGTTTATGTGACTTAACGAAAATAGGCTTCCTGCTCCCCTCCTCAGTAGCTTTCTTCCCCTTTTCTTTCCCCTCCTGACCCTATGCTTCTGGCCAGGAGAGGTTTCCTGGGTTTAGAAACAGCCTTAAAAGATACCCATGTATGAATGGGGGCAGCGGCAGACCACAGGAGAAGGCTGCTCTGGGGTGGTTAAGCCACTTTACTTTGGATATCTTTTTCCTCTTCTGAGTCCTTCCTCCCCATCCTCCTCATTAGGACTTTGTGGTGATTATCACCCTGGCCAACCTTTTCCTTTCTCCCTTAGCCCAGCTCCAGAGCTGTGATGTGGGTTTGTCTCCCATGTGGGGAGGGATTGTTTAGAAGATGTTACTGCTCTGCGTTGGGCAGCATCATGGGAAAGACCTCAGGAGAGATTGTTGCTTGCAGACAGCCTGTTTTGTGTTTATTCCTCCTTCTTCCAGCTGGAAATAGTGTGGAAATACTGATACCTGGTGGGTTCATTTGCTGTGCTGAAGACTGCTGTTTAGAAACCCTGCTGTTACCTTCAACCCCGAGGTATCTTTAGCCTTCTCTGTAGCCTCAACAGTTTGCCCATGCACCTCTACCAGTTTGGCAATCCTGGGAATGCAGAGATATGGGTCAAAAGAGCTCTGCTCCTGCTGTCTGTCTGGTACCTGAGCAGTTTGCCCAGCATGGCAGTGCAGCTGCAGGCTGCTCTCAGACCTGTGCTGGTACTCAGGGATGTGTGGGTACCCCTGTCCATCCCATGGCCAAATTTACCTGGGTTTTGTCTCTGCCACTAATGTATAATCAAACTGGAAATGGCAGGATGGCTGTCAGGAGATACAAACTGGTACCAGACCACTGCAAAAAACCCTCCAAAATCAAAGAGTCATTCAAGTATCAGATAAAGGCAACAAACCCCATCCTAGCTGCCTTTCTTTTTTCAGTTGCCCTTATTTCCCTCTCCCCCGGAGTGGCCAGAGAGCTTTTAAATGTTGGCAGTGTGGCTTCTGATGTGCTCTGGTCAAAAAGCCTTTTGCATGTGTTGGCTGGCAAGGGCAATCCCTGGGCAGTGGGCAAAGGGGAGCAGCTTTGCAGCCTGCATCCAAGCATGACTCTGACGCTGCTACCTGAGCTGGAGCAGGCTGTGAATGCAGATTGCACTGCTCCTTCCTCTGCTTATCCCAAGCTTCTTATTGGGAAAAGGGCCCTTGCTCAGGGACTGTCAGGGAAGTGAGTTATAAAAGTTTTATTAGTGAAGCAGAAAGCTGTTTCCAGCCTTATTGCTCCTTGGGAAATAAGAGAGGAAAAGGCAGATTATGTTTTGTCTCTTTATTAGATTGGGAAGTCATCTATAAAGCAGAAATATATTTGAACCCGAGCCCCTGTGTCTCTCATTAATGCCAAGTCAGCAGCATCCAGCCAGTTGGATGCAGAATTTGCATGGGGGGGGGGCTTTGAAGGGGTCCTGTTATAGTGAGCCTGGTGCTGAAGAGCCCCGAGGAGCCAGATGTGAGGGGAGAAGATGAGAGCCACGAGCCTGGGGCCCTGCACTCAGCCCCTTGCATTCCCTTGCAGCAGTGCAGCCATGGGCTAACCTTCAACCGTGGCAAGCTGCAGGGTGGAAAAACAGCCCTGGGGAGAGCTGCCTGCCTGGTGGGCAGGTGAGAGCTTCTGCATGCTCTGGGGTGTGGGTAGGACACTGAGCCATAGTGCTGAACCGTAAAACGGCCTCAAAAGTGGCAAGTGCAAGTAAAGCTATGAGGCTTAAAGTGGTTTATCATGTCGTGCACCAGGGCTATTAGTCCCCTTCTGTGCTTCCGTCAGGCGGCGTGGCAACCAGCGGTGAAGTTTTATCAGTTTCCTCCTGAAGCAGAATGCTAAATCAACCTCTTCATGTCGTGTTTGTTTCTTCTCCTTGTGCCGGTTCCTGCCTGGCAGCCTCACCTTTACTTCCATTTCTCTCTCTCGTTTTCCATCCACTCTATCTGTAACCATTTTGTGTTTTATTGAGCATGAATGAATGGCGATGCCTTTGAGATGAGTGATATTTTCATCTGAAGACACTTGTTTTAATAGAAGCCTCTGCTCAGCTGTTATCCCAATGGTGCTTTGTGTTTACCAACAGATTATTTCAACCTGCTTGAATCTGGAGGTAAATGAATTGCATGGAGAGGTTTTCTGCTGTTCTACCCCAGCAAATATTCTGTTTCTCTTCTGATGGGATTTACGGGCCTGAAACACAATTTGGAGGTGGTGTGAGCCGTGTAAAAGCTACAGCACTGCCCCTGAGTTTAACCTACGCTTACTATATGCTATGACCTTCCTCTTTAGGCAGAATGGGGTGTTTCTGTCTCCCTGCAAATGATAGCAGCTCCACAGAACAGAGGCTGTAATCACTCGAGCTGCTGCTGTTTGGGTCTTTGGGCATTTGGGATTAATGTTTTCCATCTGTGGGAATAGATTATGAGTCCAAAGTCAGTAGAAAGGATCTGGATTTACCCTTGGTGCTGGAAACTCAGCTGTTAGCCTCAGTGATGGATCCCCAAATACCTGCTTGTCGCAGGGTACTGCAGTCACCCTGGTGCCCTGGCCTGTGCAACAGCAGCATCCGAGGGATGCTGAAATGTGCCTCAGTTGTGAAAGATTTGGGTGTTCTTTGGCCTGTGATGTGTTGCAGTAATCCCCTGCAGGTCTCCTGGGTTCACCCTGGGGTGCTTTTTTGGGGACTGTTGGTAAGCAGGCTTACAGGCATAGCAAAGGCATGCAAAAAGCCAGCGAGGGCATCATTTGTCTCGGCCATGCTGGGGTGAGAGGCCTCGTTTGTGGGCAGGCGGTGCTGCTTGTGGGGAAACCACAGCAGTGCGAGCTGTCTGGTGTGCTGCACTGTGTGACGCTCCTTTGATCCTCCCAGGCTCTTCTTTGCCTGTGTCTGAATTAACCCCACTGCCTCTGATCCCTGCCTTGTGCTGCTGAGGAGCTGGGTTCCCATTAGGTCTCTGAAGCTGGCAATGGAGGGGAGAGGCCAAATCTCTTCCTGAAGGTTAACTTTTCTGTTTGTGCCCCACTGGAGGGGGCAGATCTTTTTGCCTCTTGTGAGAACTCACTTGGAGTACTGTGTGCAGTTCTGGTGTTCCCAGCATCAAAAAGACATGGAACTGTTGGAACAAGTCCAGAGGAGGCTACAAGGATGATCAGGGGACTGGAGCACCTCCCGTATGAAGATAGGATGAGAGAGTTGGGGCTGTTCAGCCTGGAGAA
>JASSUY010041913.1:0-53968 GCA_032466535.1 Forpus xanthops
GGTGGTGGCAGCAGTGATTTGTGTTATACCTTAGTTACTGAATGGTCCTTATCTCAACCCATAGGAGTTGCATTCTTTCAGTTCCTTTCCCCCCCACCCCACCCCGTGAAGTGGGGGGGAAAGAAGGTTGGGAGGAGTGAGTGGGCAGGCAGACTGATTTACGCCTGAAACCACGACACTATTGTTTACTATTAGCGCAAATATAGTGTTAAACCTATTGATTAAATTGCTATAAAAAATTTTTGAAAAATCGTTAGTAAGTGCTATTAAATTGGAATTCTGCTGTCTTGTCTCATGTATTGAGCATTAAGGTGTAAATCTATCCTTCCTTACAAGTTTATTCATTCTTGCTCCCACCTCTTTTACTGTTGCTCAGCTGGTGGAGATTTTAGTGGGTTATCCACAGGGCTTGCATCCACAGGCTGGCTTAACCACTGCCTGGAGACAGCCACACTTTTCTTGTTAGAAGGTCCTTCCACCTCTTGCTCTCCTTAATTTCATATCGTATTCCTTAGTTTTTCTTTTCCTTGAACCCACCTTTTCACTACCCCGTATGTCTTTTCCTGTGCCCAAACATCTCACACATAACTCACACCTAATTAATTTTCCTCATTGATCCCAAATCTGTTACACCCATTCCAAACTTTGGTGCTTCTTATGCCATTTCCTAGGCAAATACAGCATAACATGAGATTACCAATGCTGTTAGCTAGTTGGAGGCAGTCATGTATCACAAGTCTCCCTTCTCACTCCACAGCTCTATTTCTTCCCCATTCAGAAGACAGAATCTTCTCACTTGAGCTTTGAGACCCCTACATACTCCTAAATAAGCACAAGCAGTTTGGATACCAAAGTAATGACACCACCCATTCTTCTGTCCTCAGGCAATTTTCATTGCACCTCTGGTAGGAACCAGAGGCCAGACTGGTGTCCTGTGTTACAGCAGAACTCTTGCTCATGGTACATCTTTTATCTCGTTCGTTTGATTTAGGAAATCAGGTTAATATTTAGATTTTATACAACAGCCATGAGGAGGGCCTCAGCTTCAGGAACCCTGTGTGTACAAAGTACCTTCAGTTTATTTGCACAAAGTAGTTTAAAAAAAAAATCAAAAAAGATTTCTGAAGTTGCCTGCTAGGTCCTGATATGACTCATAACCATATCTTATCAGTCTTTACAAGTCCATAATGCAAACAGAAAGCAAAAAAAAATTATAAAACCAGGTTAACGCTTATGCGTTCAAGGGAAGTGATTGCTCCCTGTTCATAAGGGGGCTGTGACTGTTGTCCACCCTGACTCAGTGAGACTTTCAGCCTGGTTTCCCTTAGCATCTGCATGACTGACCAAATAGTGCTGTATGGATTGGCCAGAGGACAGGTGAAAGACGGGTACACTGGAGCCCAGTGTGGCCACCAGCACTTCAGAGACTGTTCATGAGTGTTGTGGATTGTCATTGCTGGGCCAATACATTGTGTTTGGTGTCCTGGTGCTGATGCAATTAGGAGGCTGTACATGGAGCAGAGATTGGGGAGGAGGCCACAAGGTCAAGGGAGACCGTTACCTCCCTGCACTGGGATCGGCAAGGCTGTGTGCAGAGAGCCTGTACCTCCTCAGAGGGGCACAGCCAAAGCACAAGAGGTAGCAGACACCAGTTGCGGAAAGGGAAATTCTCATCAGACATAGTGAAAACCCCTTTTCGTAGCAAGGTAAGTGAAGCTCTGGGACAGGTTGCCCCAGAAGGGGATGTGAAAGCCCATTCTGAATACCCTTTGAGGTACTCAAGCCTCAACTGGACCTTGACCTTCCCAGGGCATGATCTGACAATTGTGTTCCTAACCAAGCCACAGTCAAGCCCACACTTTTTCTGTTTCTGTCATATATGTCTTTTCTTCTCTTTTTAGTTTCCTAACTTTTTTCCCGACATCCCTTTGCTGTAAGTTTCTCAACTTCCCTCTCTCCTTTTAGATCTCCTCAGATCCCCTCAACAAACCCTACTCACTATCCCACCCTTTGGCTGCACTCACAGTAAGGCAAAGCAGTAAAACACAGATCAATTAAGCTTTCACAGCCTCTCCTAAACCTCTCTTCCTGTTATTCCAGACACCAGAGGGAACATGCCAAACCCCTCCTTTATGTACTGTAAAAGATAAGGCAAAGATAGCATAGGTTCCTGTGCTGTAGAGCCATTCAGAGTTGCGAAAGGAGAAGAAATGTATCAGGGAACACAGCATTTTCCAAGGTGATACTGGGAAACTGTTAGTTCTGAGCAGTTTTGGGATGTTGAAAAGGAGAGCTGGGGAGTCAGACTGCTCTTGGACACCAGCTGCAGAAGTACAGCCTCCCTGTCCCTGCTCTCCTTGATCATCAGCCTGCTGTCTCCAAGCAATATGATTCTTTTCTTTCAGCAAAAGACTTTTACTCACAGAAATAACTGATGACAGTCTGATGTGCTGAAGGGACTTAATAGTTCAACCTTGATAAACACCACTGTACCAGTGGAAAAATGGGCATTATTTCTGAAGAATTGGCTTGCCTCATCACTCTTCCCATTGCAAAACAATACAGAAGCAGACCACCTCGTTTCTAGGTACATGTAGAGTTGCGACAATAAATCTACATCTCTTTTCATTGAAAATCTTGCATATGAGAAGCCATATGCACATATGGAATTCAGGACTGCACATGACTGGGAAAGTAATTTGAAATGCTTTGAAACTATGGCCCCACAATAGAAATTTATTTAACTATGAAGTTCTGCCATGAGATCCTAAAAGCCATCCAGTGCAAGGCTTAAAACACTCTTCTGAAGAGAGACACAGAGAAGGAATTTTATAATCATTAACTATTGATTGATAAGCGACAGTTTATAATCACTTCTTTACGGATTTAGGTCTAATATTTAACACAAAACTTAAAAAAAAGAGAAACAAAACAAACCATAAAAATATCTCTCACCTATCCTGATGTCAGATGCTGTCTACAATATCTTTACCTCTTCACAACAGTAAGACAACACATTGACAGTTTCTGACTAGCACATTTATGAAATCTCCATTTCTAATTATCCTTGCAAATGTTGTTATTTTATTATATATTACTGTCCTTGTCTGAACTGCTGGAAATAAAACATTATAGCAATACAGCTGATGAAGAAGGAAGAAAAAAATCAGAGGAAATTCCCTTCTGTAATTTCCAGTGGTTTAGAAGACTTTTGACAAAGCAAAGAGCATGAAAAGGCACTAGGATCAATGTAACAGGGCCAAATGTGGGGTTTAAAACATTGCACAATCCTCAGTGATGAAATACATACTAAATCTCAAGCACGAAAGTTCCACAGGTAACTTGCCCAATATCTCTGGAGTCCTAGAGGCTGTGATGCAACACAGTATTTTCATGCAGCTCATTTGCATGACTGACAAAAAACCTTATCTGAAGGAAGAAACCAATTTTCACTAATTATACGTCACATTTCATAAGGAATAGATCTAGAAATACTATTGAACGGCATTTGTTTGATGCAATTATGGACAAATCATATGCCTGTTGGGAGAAATTAAACCCTGGTGTATCAAAAGTGCAGGTTATGACAAGGCTAGTGCATCTGCTGTGAACAGCCCAGCACCCTTCCTAGCTTGTTGCTTGCCACTGTGTACATAGAGGAGATGAATATTTGGTGCTCTGTGGACAGGTTTCCCTCTTTCAAAATTTACCCCCCCCATTGTAGCCAATCACCTTTTCGCAGAAATGGACCTCTCAAAGTTGAAGGCAAAACCTTTAGTTGGAAAAGGGCATGGAAATAAATATACTACTGGGTTTCTGTGGCAAGGTTTTTGTAGCAGGGGTTCTAACAGAGTGGCTTCTGTGAAAAGCTGCCGGAAGCTTCCCCTAGGTCTGATATAGTCAATGCCAGCCAGCTCCAAACTGAACCCACCACTGGCCAAGGCCAAGCCCATCAGTGACAGGACAGGAGTAGCACCTCTAGGGTAACATATGTACAAAAGTGGAGAAAAAACAAACACCCAGGCAGAATAGCAGCTGAGAGAGGAGAATGAGAACTGGTGAAACAAGCCTCAGACAACGAGGCTGGCAAAAGCTGGGAAGGAAATGCTCCACACCCCAGAGCAGAGATTCCCCTCCAGTGTGTGGTGAAGACCATGTGAGGCAGCCTGTCCCCATGGAAGGCCACAGTGGAACAGATATCCACCTGCAGCCCATGAAAGATCCCATGCCAGAACAGATGAATGCCCAAAAGAATCTGTGACCCCATGGGAAGCCTGCTGATAAGTGTTTCAGAGCAGCCCTGTGGAGAAGGACTTGGGGGTGCTGGTCAATAAGAAATTAAACATGAGTCAGAATTGTGCCCTTACAGCCCAAAAAGCTAGCCATATATTGGACTGCATCAAAAGGAGCGTGACCAGCAGGTAAAAGGAGGCGATTCTGCCCCTCTGCTTTTGTGTGATCCCACTTGGAGTACTGTGTGCAGTCCTTGCGTCCTCAACATAAGGACAGGGAGCTGTTGGAGCAAGTCCAGAGGAGGGTCATGAGGATAATAAGGAGGCTAGAGCACCTCCCATAAAAAAACAGGCTAAGAAAATTAGGTCTGTTCAGCCTGGAGAAAAGAAGGCTGCATGGAAACCTCATCCAATATCTGAAGGAGGCTTACAAGGATGCTGAAGAGGGACTCTTTATTAGGGACTGTACTGATAGGACAAGGGGTAAAGAGTTCAGTGGAAGTTCAGTCTAGATACAAGGAAGAAGCTCTTTTGGGGGTGATGAGGCCCTGGCCCAGAGAAGCTGTGAATGATCCATGCCTGCCAGTGTTCACAGACAGGTTGGAGAGGGCCTTGAGCAAGCTGGTCTAGTGGGAGGGGTCCTATCCCATGGCAGAGGACTTAGAGTGAGGTGTTCTAAGGTCCTTTCCAACCCTAACCATTCTAAGAAGGCTTTACTCATCAACACCTGACAGAACACATGATCTCTATGGAGTACTTAGTGCATGATTAACGCAGCTGCCATTTTGTCACGTATTACTAGAAGATAAGCTTAAAAATACCCAGTAACATCTGTTTATTTTTGATTGCTAAAAAAAAAAAAAAAAATCTGTTTTAAGAGTTGACTGGCTCTGTCATGAGCATTGGCAGAGTAGCCATGGGCACAGGCCTTCTCCAGACAAATGTTGCAATCACTGTAGATTTTCAATACTACACAGTTACATTATAGGGACTTTCCTGCAGGGAGATTTAAACCATGGTGTCCCAAACCAGCTGGCTCAAATTTTCCTCTGTCCAGGAGTCCTGCTCTTTATCCATAGGAAATCAAAGCCCTAGATCCTTCCATTCTGACTTTTAGAGGTTCTTTTGCATAACTCTGTTGAGATACTGCCCTTCTTATCTTCTTATATCCTGAAAACTTTCTGGACCTTAGCCTGAACCTCTTGATTTCTGCAAGAGATATTTGGGGGCCCTAACAAAGGGCAGCTTTGTCCCAGTTCCCATTAAGGAAGTGTCTGCTTTTCCTCTTTCTAGAGGTTCCCCTTGGTTGTTTTAAGCATGCACTGCTTGTCCTCATTTTCAACATCTCTCTCACCTTATTGCTGGCCTGGACAATTCCAGCCAGCCTCTGCAGTACCCTGGTGATTAGGCTCTTGGCCAGCACTTTAAGTATGGTACTGTTCCCAACCATGCAAGACTGCTCACAGGCTTCGGGACCTCCTGTAAACAAGGGCTTATTCTACAAGAGCCAGAGCTAGAAAAGCTGCTGAGATGCAAGATGTTCTAAGACAAGCAATCTGGGCATGACAGAAATCTCCTATTCCAAAATTAATTGTTTTACAAGAACATCTTTGCCTCTAGTAAGTAGATTTAGCCTTCTCAGATCAAAGAACGGTCCTTTTTTTCTACATTTTTGTACACAGACAGCACCAAGGGACCTGGGAAACAGGGCCACAGCTTCAGGATACAACACCTACACTGTAACTGCTGCTTTTGAAGGGGCTAACAGGAAGATGAAGGCACATGGAGAAAAACTTGGACCATGTAAAAAAAAAAAATATATATAAACTTCATAAAAGGGGCAAAACACAACACACTCTGGGGGGATTAAAACCAAACAAATTTGAAAATTAGCCAACCAGAGCAAACCCCTGCAAGTCTTTGGTTGTCCAAATTCTTCTTAGACAGCAAGAAATTCATTAGAAGAATCCAGGACATTTTAAGTGCAAGAATTGTTACTTTCAAACAAACACTAAAACCATGATGTATTTATTTTAAGTCTCTCTCAAATATCATTAGAGATTTAGCATTAAATGAGGCACCCTGCTACTTATGTGCACTTGTCAAGATGTGATAGATATTCTTCTCACAAGTCTTTACACTACCCGGGCTGTTGCAATGATTCAGTCTCCCACAGTGCCTGTAATGAAACACACCTCGAGGGGGGGAAAATACAAAAAAGTTGGAGCGGAGGTGCTGAGGTGAAACTTCCTACACAAGTTGTGCAAATGCAAATGTTCATCTCTGAAATGAGACGTCCGTCTATGACGACAGAGCAAAATCTGCTACTATTGGTAGGGTAAGAGTACAAGGGGACACGCCTCAAAGTGATCTTTCAACATGGAAAGTTGCTTAGAAATCCTTTCAGATTTTTCCTCTCATCTCTCTTTGGCAATCCATTAGTCACTAAAAGAATTAACCAATTTACATGGGAGTTCTTTGACCTATAGATAATTTCCTTTTTGTTACTTAACTCGAGATAAGAAAACATGCAATCAAAGAAAGGCTAAAATACAAGCTAAGACTACACACTGAATTAGACTATATGGCATCATTACCAAAAAATACAAATAGGATAGCAGAGTCACCAGGTCCAATCATCAAATAATAAACTTGGAGGTATGGGGAGGTTTGGTGCTAGGATATGCATATACACACATCCATCTGTGACTGGACTGCCCTCCAAATTATAAAGGTGAAGCTTAATAGATTATTTTTTTCTCTTCCTCATGCCTGAAAAGTGTAATTTTTACCCAATTTTTGTTACAGTGTTGAACAGTGATTATGCTGAATTAAGAATTTTTTCTTTCATTTCTATCCCCCCAAAAATAAACCAAACTCAAAACAACCAAAAAACAAACCCCAACCACACAACAAACAAAAAACAGCTAGTTGGCACAAGCTCCATTTTCAAAACCTTGGCTGTTTCATTGGCCATGTGGAGCTCACAGCTGTCATGGGAGTAATCTGTGGTTGACACTGATGAGAAAATAGGCCACAACTTTTAGAGCATTTGGTACTTTATGACAGCAATTGTTTCATTCTTGTGTGTAATGTGTAACTCTTATCAAGGAAGTATTAAGCAAAATTAGCCACAAAAAATTGATATCTTTCCACCACAATTTGCCGAAGTGAAGAGCTCAAAGCCAGCTTGTGAACCATACTGATAATCTTGAGAAGAAGGTGAAAGATAGCTTTGAAGTCACAACAAGAATTGAACCACTTCTTTCTCCCCTTCATCCTGAAATACCGAACGGCTTTTTTTCCTTTAAACACTGATGGCTCCTGTGTCATTAGAAGACTTGACAGATATACTATCTGGGGGCAGAGGGAAGCCAGATCCCAGTACACCCACCCATGGTCAGCACTTGCACAGAAGTAGGCTGCAGACCTACTGATATCACATACAATTTTAAGTAAATTAAAATCTCCAGAGAATACCACTGACAAAGTAGTAGTTCCTGTCCTCTGATGATGATCTGGAAGAAAAATGTAAAGGAATACAAAAGGAACTTCCTAAGGTATACCTATTCTCCTATAAGCCTTTCTGTTCTGCTGCAACATTCATTGAATGCAGCAGGAAGACCGTCTCCAACTTCCAGTAAACTTTGGATCACAATATTTTTTGGATTACCGTTCTCTGTTTTAAAAGTTTCAAGACAGTGTTTTGGTATTGGTATAATTGCAACAGAAATAAATTTAGCTGTTAAGGCCAAAATAGACTCCCTTTGCAAGACGGAGACTAATGAAACAGGTCTGCTCAATCTAAAAATTTAATTAACTATTCAATCAAATAATCAACTTGCTTGATTTTTTTTTTTTTGTTGCTGCTGTTGTTCAAAAGTAGTTTTGAACCAGAAAACCATTAAAATGAAAAAATTTCATTTTCCATCATGGTCAGACCTATAAATCAAAGAAGATACCCCAAAACTCACAAACATCTTCATTTTAACAATGCATTTTTCATCAGAAGAGTATCAGTAAATACCTTCCCATGCTCTGGACCACATTGCTTTGCAACCCTCACCTGGGAAAGCAGAGTGTACATTGTGGCAATCAGAAAAAGAAAGTCAAGGGAGATCTTGCTCAGCTAATGAATCCAGTCCTCAGACAACATGAAACTCCTTTATTTGGAAACCCACCAAAGCCTCAGTCAGGATTTTGCAAGAGACATGGAGCATATTAGAGAGCTGCAATGCAGGTCACTAAAATGCCAATAAGGATGCCATATATTCCTGTAAAGTCTTGGCAATGCTCCCAGGGGGATGCCCCATGTAAATTGAATACTACTTCCCCAGACTCTCACAATTATGGAGGTGTTGACCAATCACATTTAATTCAACACTGAAACTGTAACCAAGAGAGAAAAAAATCCAACCAATGACTTATATTGCAGAAACTTAAATATGACTGAACTTAACTTTCCCTGGCCAATGACAAGGATTAAGAAGTTAAAGCACTCCTTTCAACCCAACACTGGCCCACAGTCAGCAGTGTACAAAAGGGGACATGAAGCACATCCCTGCAAGAAAAGCAAATCTGAGAAGTCTTCATAAACTCATCACAAAAATTCCGCATGTTCCACGCTATATTGGTAGCTCCAGGCCTTATTTATGCAAACACTCGAATATGCCACCACTGAAATTTTTCCTGCAAGAAAAAAGAATTAACCTCCCAAATGTCCCAGGGTGATAATTAATGGCACAGCTGTTAGATCCAGATCCTGCCCTGCTATCAGCAGGTACTACCCTGCATGATGCAAATGGCAACACAATGTAGTAACACGAATAAGAGTGACTGGAGAAAAAGAAAAGGGCAGTAACCTCACCAATTCATAGCAGGACTCAGACTCAGTCTGCATACAGCAACTTGTTCTCAAAATGGGCATATACTGCATGAGAAAACAAAGATCTACTCTTCCATAAATCAGGAAGTGAACTTGCCCCATGGTTACTCCTGGGCCTGAGGAATACAACAAAAAGGCAGTTTAATCTTCATAACTACTAGTACAACCTTTCTGTGCATGGGCTCTATTTGACCACCAGTTGAGAAAACTCTTCAGTACTAGCCACAGTAAATTTTCTTTGCTATCACTCTTTCTTTAAAGGAGTATAGGATGCATTCTTGAAAAAGTATAAGCCTTCAGTTTGATTTGCGAAGTCTCTTTTCCTGAGTTAAGCTGGTTTCAAGAAACAGATGTGATTTGGGAGCAAAAAGTCAGTGCCTAAGTCAGCACTCAGCCACACGGTTTGAGAGAGGAATGTACCTCACAAGCTGCAATGAGGCTCTCAGCTTTGAAGCCATTCTGTGAAGGACCAGAGATAATACCAGGATCAGCCCAAGGGACAGCAGAGGGAAGAGAAGGTTCCAGGGTGACAAATACAAATGCTTGCAGTCTGCTTCTATTACTGCCTTTGTTTTCCTGTCTTCCCTTGGAATTTTCCTGGCTCCTTGATACACTAGAGATCATATCATATTAACTGTTTAGGATACACTGCTGCTAGAAAACTCACCTGTTCTCCAGATCTTAGTCTTTCCCAATTGAAGAGAATTGGGATGCCACCTATAAACAGATCCCTTAGCTCAGCCCAAAAGCAGAATACTCCTGCTTTTAAACAGACTACATTCAAACTCAGCATGAAAAGCAGTTTTTCTTCAAACCCAACAAACAAACCCTGCCGCAGGCAACTTATTACAAAGGGCTCAAATTGATCAAAAAAATTTATAAGCCCGTCACAGTTTTACTGTCTTCCATTTGGCGTTCAAATGTGAAACAGTGGAAAAGGATGAAACTTTAAGAAAAAATGGTACAGACTAAGTAGTGTGGAAGGAACAGCTAGTAGAGGATAAAAGAGGATCTGAAAGCAGAAAAAAATCGCACGTCAATGGCTGGAAGTTACTTAAATAATTCTTTCTCATTACTACATTACATAAAAAAGAGAATTTTAGTGGGTTGACTTTTTTTCCCCCACTGCTGAGAGATTCAAGTTGGATTCTTACCTCAGTAAGTCACTGCAAACCCAGAGTAACGCTACTCAATGCAACAGAAGTTCCCTGCATTTTAGCAAGAAACCTTGAGAATAAAAGTGAATGCAGATACACACAGGCTCGTTGGAGATGGGCCATTGCCTCCTATAACTACAGATTCAATTAAATAGGCAGAATCAAAATAGCTCTGAAGTTGATGTCAGACAGTGAGTGGGAAAATGGTAAAAGAATTATTATGGCCCTTCCATGCATTAGTTTCACAGACACCAGAAAAGCTTACACAAGTATACAGCAGCATCTCAGGCAGGATTAGATGGATTCATGGACAATGCAGGCAACACACAAATGATAAAGGCAATAGGCAGGGATGGCCCCTCTAACACCAGTAGTCCCATAATTTTGATTGTTGAGGAGTAAGACGCAAAAAGGCTGCAAAATATATCCAAGGTAGAAGGCGGCAGAGGAATGGCCTCACTGGGCTGCATATTTGACCTAGTGGGGAATTTGTTTTTCATAGTTATTATATCTCCCTGAATTACCATACCATTTTACTGTGTGTAAACTCAGAAGCTGGCTTCCTCTGAAATTACTGGATAATTCATTTTCCTGCTACATTGGTAGCATTCCAAAATAATTATCTTATCATAGAACACCAGGTTGGAAGTGATCTTCTGGTCCAGCCTTTCTTAGCAAAGTGTTACCTAGACTAGATGACCCAGCACCCTGCCCAGGCAAATCTAGTGTTCAATGCTGGGGAATCCACCACTTCCCTGTGAGATTATTCCAATGGCTGATTGATTTATTGTGAAAAATTTGCCTCTTTTGTCCAATCAGAATCTCCCCAGGAGTAACTTGTGCCCATTACAGCTAATCTTTTCTGTGTGTTTCCTTATAAAAAGGGAAACTCCATCTTCTTTGTAGCTACCCTTTAAATACTGGAGCACGTTGTCAGATCTTCCTGAGACAATCTTTTCTCAAAGCTGAGCAAATCCAGCTCTCTCAGTCTTTCCTCATGTGGCAGGTTTCCCAGTCTTCTGATCATTTTTATGGAGCACTAGGACACATCATCTTCTCTAGACCCCCTCCAGCCTATCTATATTTTTTCTTATAGTGGGGACCAAAGCTGAACACAGTATCCTAGGTGTGGCCTGGCAAGCGGTGAGTACAGTGGAATAGCAGTCTCTTTACCTCTGCTGGTGATGCCTTGTTGACGTAATCCAGCATCCTGTTGGCTTTCTTTGCCACAGCTGCACACCGCTTATACGTCTTGAGCGCATTGCCCAAACATGTATTATATCCCTTATTCTAGACCTAAATGTTGCAGGACCAGGATGGGAGTGGATCTAGATTTGTAGATACATACTTAGACTTGATAATCTTGAAGGTATTTTCCAACCTAGTTGATTCTATAATTCTACTTTTTGTGCAAACATATACATTTAAGATAGTGTACTTGACTGTTGTGAGTCCAAAAGATCTACTGCAGATGAGTATAGGGCCATCTCCATCTTCAATAGAACTTTGAGAACCTGCCTCAGCAAAAGATCTGAGAGATTTGCTAACAAAGAACAGTCATTGGGAAGGAGAGCAGGGCATTTTAGTTTTAAAACCTGCCAGAATGCTGTGAGAACCCATGTATTTAGTGGAGAAACATTTGTTATCTTACAACACTGGTAGTTGCTCTCCCTCATCTGTCATTGCCCACACATAGCTACCGTTCTGCTTTAGTATAGACCAAGTTGAAGCACAGGTGGGTCTCAAGACACTTACCCTAAGTCAGATAGATCCCAAATTATTTGTGAACAGGATTATTGTTTTTCTGCCAGCCAAGCGACAAACAGTACTGTGGGTTTCAGTCTACTGCTGCCTTTGGGTAAGGACAGGACAAGATTAGCTGGCTGCTCCTTTAAGGATGTTGAAAGCAAGCCAGCTGGAAACGTTTTCAATGAGGTGTCATCAGAGCAAGCTGAAATTCCAGAAGAACAGGAAAGGCACAAAAACCAAATACAGTCCAGTGGCTGTAATACACAGAGGACAGCTAGAAGAAAGGTTGGAAACACTGAAAAGGGACCTCTCCCTTGGAAGTAAGAAAGGAAGAGCTTCAGCAGACAAGGTATGATTCTATTTGAACTTCAAAAATCAAAAATCCTGCAGCAATAAGGGAAAGAGGGAGGAAAGAAGAGAGCAGCCTGGTGGGGAACTGGAGGGCTGGGTCAGGCTGTGTGGGAAAAGAGCTGACAGTTCCAATACTACCCAAAAATTTATGGGGGAAACAAGAAATAGGGGATTATTTTGCTGCAGAATAACACCAAGGCTTCCCATCATCTCTCCAAAAGTTAAGAAAAATCTAGATTTATGAAAGAGAAATCAACTATAAGGGGTGGCTTAATAGGAGCAAGTTGGATCCCTCCACCTTAAGCACTGAGGTACAGCCCTTGTTGTCAGAGGCTTTTGGTTATGAATGTAGAAATAATCAACTATACCAGCAGCCAGTAGAGGTGAGTCTGCAATAGAACCCTTCACTGATGGCAAAGGGCTGGGGTCCAAGGTAAGCACACACCTTGCTGTGGATGGAGCAGCACACACCTCCTACTCTCCAAGCTCAGAGCAGACTGACCCTGACGGCCCTCAGCTCACCTCACTTCCAAACTCAGCAGCACGTTTTTTCCTGCACAGCTGCTTAAATTGGGTGGGAAACTTCTCATCTGACTTACCTTGCAACCTAATACAAGTGCCTCAGAGTATATCTACAGGCTAGAGTTACATGTCTAGCAGAAAATCCCAAATAACATGCTAGGACCGGAGGGTTGCAGTGACTAGGGCACACCTTGAGTTTTTCTGTATATGGCTCAAACCAGAAATCACTATATACATTGGTACAACCTTGGCACAAATGGACAGAATGAGAGGTGCAGCACACAGCACCCTGTGGGCCCCGTGAATACAGCAGTGTGCCACACTCGCTTCCCAGAGTTCAAGACATTTTGAAAGGATCCATGAAACCTGCTACCTTTGTGTCACACGTACTAGCAGGTGGAGAGCAAATATGGGAAGGCCCGAGACTGAGGAGGAGAAGCTAGGCTGGGAAGGATAAAATATAGCCTGGCTAGGTCACAGAGCTAACTTGTACAAATATTCTTCATTACAGAGCTAGAGATGCTCTTCATCTCCTCTCTTCTTGATGCCTTTCTCAGGACCTGTCAGTACCACATGAAGTATTCACATGATGCATTAGGGTGCTGTAACATTTTAATGATTATCATATGAAAGGAGGACAAGGGGATGTTATGATGACTAAGTGAGCATTATCCTGGGCAGGGCCAAAGCCATGCTTGCAGCAGAAGCTATTACAACAGGGAAGGAAAGAGTAGAAACACTTCTGCCTTTGAGCGCTGTCTCACATTCCTTCTCTGGGGTCAGTTTGCCCTCTAGTGGTTGACGGTGCAGAACTGCGCTAAGTTTGTTGCTGCCGTACATCCTGACGTGTCAGCGATTTCAGCCATCATGCTTAAAATTAAATAATTCAAATTCCCTTTGATCGGTACCCATTTCTTAGTGCATCAGGCCATTAGTAAAATACGCTACCATGGTGTGAAGTTAGAAAAGAAGATGCATAATGCCTGCTGCCGTATATGTTATGTATCACAACCTATGAAATGATCCTCTGCCCACCCAATCTGGAGTGACATAGCCAACAGGTATGTGAATTTTTGGGGCTGTTCTTTGGAGATCTCTCTCTTCAGCTTTTACAAAAAGAAAGGAAAAAAAAAAACACACACACAAAATTAAAAAAAATTGGGAAAAACAAGCACCCTCCAGACCGCTCCAAAAGGTAAATTGTACACAATAAGACTCTTGACATTTCCTATACAAACATGAATATGGAGTATAACTTACTGTTTTCTTTGCATATCCCCAATTACACTCATTTTGACTTCTCTTTGGGCTCTGTATAGCAGAATTGCAAATTTAATTTATTCCATTAGTCTTGGCTACATACAAGAACAAAAATACCTGCTTCATTTGCTTTTAGAGTGAACTATTACCTTCGGTGACTTCTTTTATAGATAGATTGAAAATAAAATGTCTATATCAAACTGCACTTCTGACACAGTTAATTCCAGCTTAGGATCTGGGTTGACTTCCTTTATATTTGTTAGTGACTCTCATCTGCTAGGCTGCAGCATTACCAGCTATCCATAACAGGTAAGCAATGCACATCTAGGGGGTGAAAGAGAAGACACAGAAACTGTGAACTAGTTACTTGACATTTCACAAGGTACTTGTCCCTCATCAATCATGGTGCCAATTGAAACTTCAGTGCTCAGCTGTCTTCAGCAACTTTTGTGTAGAACAGTTTTTCCTGTGGTTAGCTTCACCAGTGCAGGTTGAATGACAGCATAGTTTATCTCCCAGTTAGACATTTCCCAAATCATTCTTTATACCCTATCTACAAAGAGAAAAAGTAGACAAATGTAAGGAAAAGCTGTTCACTTTAACATCATGAAGAAAAACGTTTTCTAACTGCTAGCCTCTAAAGAGCATTCCTGAGCATTGGAGACCACAAAATCAAAAACTTCTAAAACTTCCTCCTCAGTTTCCCTGCCGAGGCCATGGACTGCTGGAAGCAAGAGGAAAGCAATACCTGGACTTTTCCCACCCTGATTGTCTGCCTCTATGGATTCTTCTCCATGATGAAACCATCAGAACCATTCCTAACACCGTATCTAACAGGACCAGATAAAAACCTGACCACAGATGAGGTATGGTTTTAGTCTTTCATACAGAGCAGAAAAATAGAAAAGTAAAAATTAAAAAAAAAAAAAAAAACAAACAAAAAAAAAAAAAAAAAAAAAAAACACAATCACAACCAGTTTTGGTAGGTTACAACTTGCAGCAGATAACCTAAATAAAAGATCCATTTAACGGATTTAAGATCCATTTGCCTGCTCAACAGTCACATGTTGCTTTATTGTGGATATATGTTATATTACTTCCTTTAGAGTGAAAGTTTCCACCCCACAAAATCTTTTAAAGATAAATGAATTTCGTTTCCCCGAGAATAACAACACAGACGTTCCTTCTTCTAGGTTACAAACCAGGTATTCCCAGTTTGGACATACTCCTACCTTGCACTCCTTCTCCCGGTCTTCCTCATTACAGACTATGTACGCTACAAGCCCGTCCTCCTCCTCCAGGGCATCAGCTTCATCGTCACGTGGCTCTTGCTCCTCTTCGCACGTGGAGTGGTGGCCATGCAGATAGTGGAGTTCTTCTACGGGATGGTGACAGCCACCGAGGTCGCCTATTATGCCTACATCTACAGTGTTGTCAGCACTGATCACTATCAGAGAGTGACAAGCTATTGCAGAAGTATCACTCTGGTTGCAGCCACCACCGGCGCTGTGCTGGGGCAGCTGCTCGTTTCCTTAGCAGATGTATCCTACTTTCACCTTAACGCCATTACTTTGGCTTCTGTGTCCCTGGCATTCTTGTGTTCATTCTTCCTCCCAATGCCCAAAAAGAGTATGTTCTTCCACAGGAAAGAGAGCTCAGAAACTCTCCCAGGAACAGATAAAACAGGGGCTATGGTCAGCTGCAACAGGCCACCGAGCTGCCAAGAGGACAAGAGTTCTCCATCGGCTGACATGGTACCAGCACCTGAACAGCAGGCTGGGAATGCCAAGCCACAAAACCATGTGCTCAGGGTTCTGGTGCAGCTGAGCAAGGACTTGAGGGACTGCTACAGCTCTAGAAAACTTCTCTACTGGTCCCTGTGGTGGGCTCTGGCGACAGCAGGCTTTAATCAGGTCCTGAATTATATCCAAGTGCTGTGGGACTTCAGAGCCCCCTCTCACAGCTCTGCAGTGTACAATGGGGCTGTTGAAGCAATCGCAACTTTTCTGGGTAAGTAAAGATCATTAGCAACTACTTCTAACCTGTCCTGTGCTGATGGAATTCTTCAGCAATGTCATTCATATCTTTCTATCTCTCCTATTAGGGCCAAGGTCAACAGCAACAGCCTCCAATATATAATACCCAAAACAGCATGCAAATTGTGCTTTTACTCTACAACTTTATCAGTGGAGTCTTCTAAATTAATCTTAAATACATAGATAAGCTTTCCTTTCTAAAGGGAGCTTCATTTCACCAAAGTATTTTAAGTTTTTAATACCACAGCTATCTAGACCGTAAATTTAACCCAAAGAAAAAGCTTCTAAAACCCTGTGCAATGGCACCTTTTATATTTCTCCCTCAAACATACTTTAAGCTGGGTCATTTAAGAATTATAAAAGCATAGTAACAGCTATTCTGCTCTAGATAGTCTGTTTAGATTGCCAATCAAAGATCACTTCAGGGTAAGTGCTCCTGAACAAATAACTATTCTGTGACTGCATCTGTATCCCAATCAATGCCTCTGGATTGGAGGTGCTGGGTAAGCAGAGACTACAAAAAATCCCAACCGACCAAAAAACCCACAAACCACAAAAACACACAACTGAAAACAAAACCAAAAAAAAAAACCCTGCAAAGCTAGAAAACTATTCAAGGCCTGAAGTTTGTTTATACCCTGTTACACTCAAGTTTTTTACTGTACGTGAAGGTCAATAAGGCATTGACAAATGCAGTACATAAGATTTTTTTTTACCAGAAACTGAAGTGACATTTTCATTTAAAAAATAAAAAACTAGTAATAAAAAAAAGCATAGAGGGCAACAGATTTTCTTTTATAAAGAGCTTTACATGAAAAAAAAAAAGTCTGTTTATACTTTGGCAGAAAATACTTCTTAGCATTGTTCTCTCTGCTCACAGTTGTCAAAAAATGGAGTAACAACAGACTGTGCACTGCTGCTCCCAGCCTTATGCATGAGGCACTTTCTCAGAGAATTGCAGTTTGTGCAAGCTCTGTAAGCAAGGAGAACAACACCCAAACCAAAAGAAGTCTCTCACACCACTATGGCAGAAAATATAAACCACACCGTTATCAAAGCTCACTGTACCTCCAACAGTCACCGGAGCTCCTGGTATGATCCATTTACACAGTTATGCGACGGCTTTAGAAGGATAAAGTTTCAGAGTTTCAATTACTATTTTACATTTTTAGGTTCAGCAACATCCTTGGCAGTTGGATATGTCAAAGTAAACTGGGATCATTCTGGAGAACTGGCTTTGGGAATTTTCTCTGCAATAGATGCTGGTTCTCTGTTTCTCATGCACTTCACTGACAACGTCTGGGCATGTTATGCTGGTTACCTTGTCTTTAAAGCATGTTATATGCTCCTTATAACAATAGCAACGTAAGTATAATACACAACTCTTTTAATTAAATTTATTTAAATCACTGCCACAGTTTCAAATTTACCTAAGTTTACTTGAAAGCTTTTATAGAAATAAGGTTTTTTTTAGTAGGTCATGACAGCGGCACATATTTCTAGCTTATATAAAACTATGCTTAAAATTATGACCTGTAACAATAGGTTATTGCCAGTCAGAAACAAACTTATCCTACATGTAGTTTTTGAATTATCTACCTACAAGTACTCTCTATATGATCAAATGATCATGCACAAGTTTTCAACAAAAATATCTACTCAAGATACATACAAATGCACAAAAGCACTGAAGCCAGATTTCTGGCAAAATGGTGCTGTTGAAGCTTAATAGCCAAGGCTTTATCCTTTGAAGAATCCATTGTGCCCATTAAATTATTCCTGAACTCCAGCAAGTAAAATTGCATATGTACTTGTTCTCCATGCTTTTGTTCACCTGCACATTCATGTTTAGGTTTCAGATTGCTGTCAATCTAAGCATGGAGCGTTATGCTTTGATGTTTGGCATTAACAACTTTGTTGCACTGGTGATTCAGACAATTTTAACTGTTGTGGTGGTAGATTCAAAAGGTCTGGGACTCAGTATCAGCACCCAGGTAAGCTACATTACTCACACTGCTCTCAGTTCCTCTGCCTTCCTCCAAAAGAGGGTCCTACTCCACAATTAGCCTCTGGTAATATACTGGGTAATGTGCTAGCTTAGGGCAGTTACTCACTTGAAAAACAGGCTCATCTGAAGTGCACTGGCAGTAGTGCTACTACAACCTAGTTGCTCCCCAGACCTGCTAATTTTGTTTTTCTTTAATAATTTTAAGAGTATTTTCATAGAGCAGAAGGGAAAGACCACCACCTATTACTACTCTACTTTGTTGGCTTTGTTTTGGTTTGTTCATTTCTTTAAAGGCTTATTATTCACAAATTTACTGTCACCATACCCCAATAGAAGCAGGAAGCAAGCTGAAAGGCAACCTAAAGGTTTAGTACTAGGGTAATACTAAGATATATTGTTTCAACAGATGCACCTTTAAGTTACTGCAATTCTGACACGTTACTGATCTCACAATTTCCCGTTAAATTTCTAAATATGAAGTCTAAGCTTGCATACAGAATGAGGTTCAAATCTTTACCTTTCATCTTTTCAGAGACGAGCCAGGAAGGGCAGGGTAGCTGTCCACCTCCCTTAACTGACATGGGAGGGGAAGTACATAATACAGTATCCTCCTCACCTTTTATGGCCAGACTTCCTACAGTATAAAGTCAAGCAGCCAGACTTCTTGAATCCTTTAAAGACAGGATCATTCTGGGGTGTGGTAGCACAGAAGGGAAGGCAACAGCAGAGGGACACTCTTAAGTTACTACCTAAGAGTAAAAGCAGTTTCTAATTTTTCCTCATCATTCTTCCCCACCGCCATTGCCCAGTTTCTAATTTATGGCAGCTACTTCACATTCATAGCTGGAATTTTTCTAATCAGAAGCATATACACCATGGTCTCCCTCAACTGCAGAAATATCAATGTGGTTGGTGAAAGCAGTGATCATTAGGAGACAGAAGGAATGATCGCAAGCTACAGCATAGAAGGCATCATCTGAATGTTTTCAACTGGAAGTTGTGACATACATTTTTGAAGCAAGTTAAACAGCAATAAACCAGTTCAGCTTTTTGTTTTTTTTGTTTGTTTGGTTTTTTTTGGTTTTTGTTTTTTTTTTTTTTTGGTTTTTTTTTGTTTTTTTTTTTTTCCCCAAAAGATGCTGCTTCTCTGTGTTCCAAGGTGGATTACTGCAACACTACATAGCATTGCAATACTGCCACTTTACAGCTAAATGCATTCATCAGAGATTGCACACAGCCAGTGCACTCCTCAGAAATGTGAAGTTACAAGAATGTAAGGAAAACATGTCACGATATACAGATAAACTGCTACTGATGCAGTGACAGCTGTACTATAACTTTGTCAAGGATGTACAAATACAGTACACTAACCTTCCTTTTTAGTGTCTGCCCTGATAGGCATATGCATTAACTATGTCTGATAACTGCCATGACCAACCTACACTTACTTTCAGAAGCAAAACCCCTCCCAAATTAGCTTATTAATTTATACCATTGGAAAACACTTCGATTTCTATCCAAGGCAGTTTTAAATAACTCAACTAGAAGTTTAGACAAAACTAAAGCCAGTTAGGTAGTATTTTTCCTACTGATTCAATAATGTCCACTTCAGAGTCAACTGTATCAGAAAGCAGCAAATTACATTGCGTCCCTTTACTATAACTTACAGATTTGCCAAGAGTCAGAAGTAAACTGTTTTCCCAAAGTCAGCTCACAAGAAAGTAAAAATCATTAATTAGTGTAAAAACATAATTTTAAAAGCTGTCTGAGACTGCCTTTATGCCCCGGTAAGTTCTCCCTTCAAAAGAGAAGAATACCTGCATGCTATTCACAGTTCTATTTCAGGAATTTTGACTAAATTTGGTTGTTAACAAATACTAAGGCAAAAAATTTGTATCGACATGGTGCTTGGGAGTTTACAGCCATTAAATAACTTTGAACAGCAGTACCTGAGCATCACATCTGCCTTGCAGAAATCAGGATATACCTCTTATAGCATTGTCTTACACACATAAGAGCTGATTGAAAGTATTAATCTAGGTGGTCTACAAATTAATTTCTGTACAAGGGCTGAAGTTTAATGCTTTGATACTGAAAAGCTAGTGAAAGTAAAGCTTTTTAGCAACAATGTTAGCTGCATAAGCAATTGTGAGACCAACTGCAGAGGTATCAAAGATAATACACAATCACAGGAAAAGAATTTTGTAAATATAGCTATTTTCAAAATGTAATCAACAAAACAGCTATGGCATCAGTTTCTGCTCAATATAAAGAAGACTCAAAACAATTCAGGATCTTCAGCTACTTGCCTGGAACTTGAAAAACTTAGTTAACATACCTTAAACAGATACGGTAGTGACAATGAAAGTTGCCAACCTTTTATCTGCATTCAAGCTAGTTATTAAAAAACAGGTATTCTACTATTTCTGCAGCATAATCTAAAACGACATGCCTTGCATGCTTAAATGAATTTCAGTATCTCTTAGCAGTAATCAGCTTCATTCCTCAGCAGTAATTTCAATAGATGCTGATGAATGAAGCCTTGCCCAAAGCTTCATTTACATTAATTTAAGTAAAGAGATCATAGGACTGCTCCCCTTCCATAAGGCTGTTCATCTTGATGAGACATTTGGTAGATTTGATCCAGTTCCCTGCAATAAGCATAGTTAAGCGTTTCATGCATCCTTCTGAATCTTTGCAGTTCCCCTGAATTTCATAATTCAGTTCTCTATTAAATTTATGTATTACTATCCCAAAACAGAGAAGATAAAGAACAAGAAAGAACTACAAGCTACTCATACTTTGCTAAAAACCAGTGGCGAGAGCAAGGGCACCACTAGCATCCCAGAAACTCTCAATTGTTGGGGATTTATTTTGTGAATTTCACAGAGAACCTTGGGAATTAAACTATACATCACACTGTAACCAGCACTCCACATCAGAAGGAAAAGACATACTTCAAGCCTGTTTTAACTCTAAATATGCCAACAGGGCAAACCCACACACTTCAGTAAGACATGCTACTTTAAGCAGATCAAGCTGCCTGTCCCCTTTGGGATCTCCAAAGCTTAAATATAAATAAAATTATATATATATATATACACACATACACACAGAGAAGCTACTACCTCCCCACAGACAGGCAATAGAAGTCAAAAGCACTGGCATAAGAAGAGTTTTTATAAGCAGCAGTTAAGTCTTTCAGCTCCCCTAGAAATAAGCAGACCTAGCAGTCAGGCAGAAAATGACAAGTGAAAATGTCTTACCTTCTAGAGTTTACCTCACATGGGCTTACACATCCTTTCCTCAAAAATCAATCTGATCTTATTTATTCCTGTTATCTTGAAAGGTGTTATGATTTTATTCTCCAGTGGTCTGAAACCTTTAAGCTTGCAGTCGATGTATTCATTATACATTTACATTATTTGTTTAGTTCCAGTATTACACTTGACTTTAAGCCAAGTTCTCGCTTAGTTTAACACACCATCACCAACTAATTTGATGCAGTTATATTCTTTTTGAACCTTATTAGTGTTACATAATAGACAAGCCAGACATTTCTTCCTTGTCTACAATTTCCATGCTAGTATGGCACAAAATATTCCAGTAAATAAAAAAATTAATCAATTAATACTACACAGGAGGTGTTACTTATATCAATTTTTAATCAAAAGAGTGCTATTACACCTGTGGTACCTTGGCCTGCAATTACACACTGTTGGGATGACAACTAAGCCTTGTTCAAAGACTATCCTTAGCTACATGTAAATATGTGTCTTTTTTCAGCTAACCACTTCTCCAGTAACTATCCTCCTCAGTGCTTTCAGTGTCCATTATAGAGCTACTCTGTCAAAACAATCCAAGTCCACTTAACAGTTTCCTGTTTGATATGTCACTTCACTTGGGCTAGAACAGCAAGCTTAATCACAAGGACACAAAGACACATCTAGAGTGAGGCATGTGAAAATTTTAAGCTTAACTCACCTTTAAGCTTTTTGCTTTTGATAATTCCTCTGTGTAAAAATACAGCAAGTACATTTTAGCCCAATAAAATGTTACTGCGCAGAAATAATGCTTCATGGGATTTTTTTTTTCTAATATTTATTTTTTTCACCTGCAAACTGTAGCAAAACATGATCAGCTTTATTATGCAGACAGGTATCCCTCTAACATTAGAGATTTAGGCATGTATAAATAGAAGAGCTCTTAGGAAAGGAAAACATTGAGAAATGAGCAAACCTTCAATTTAACTTCATGACTTCCAATACCAATGGTTAAAATGATGTAGCTCATTCATTCCAAGAGATACAACAGCACCTTAAGTGGCTGATCTATTCCCCAGTAACATTTTTCACATAACAATGTGTTAAAGTTACAAATACTGATATGCACAAATAGCTATTTTCTAAGAAAAATATGTACAGTACTGCAGCATAATGAATGTGGTATCTGCAATAACTTATTAGCCAATTTTAATATACATGATACCGCTACTTTTTACCTGCCAGCTCACAGGATCAAGGATGTTACCATAGCCCTCCGCTTTGCACATTATTACCCGCTAGGGGGAGTTGAGTTGATTTTCTTGGGGGTTTTGTGGCTTTTGTGGTGCTTTTTTGTTTTGTTTTGTTTTTTTTTATTAATATTTTTTACTCTCTTAAAGGTACACAATGCAGGCTTTTATTTTTACTTCTTAAAGACTTCTTTTGTGTTTAAAGCTAATATCAGTGAAACAAGACAACAGTGCAAGAGGCGCAGAGATGTTATGTGACCACATAAGAGTTCTTTTGGGTAAAGTGTCTATAAGGCTATAAGAAAGGATTGGTTGATGGGCTTCCTGTTGGAAATTGTCCTGTTGGTGCACCAGCCTGAGGGGAAATAAAAGAAGAAAAATAAGATGAATATCTAAGATTTTTGTTTTCAGATTGTAAATCATTACTGCAAGACACATTAAAAAAACCACCTTATTAGAATAAATTTCTCTTATGTTGCAATTTTTTTTCCCCCGGTACTTGTCAAATTATACTACTGTAAGAGCAAGGTATACAAGTACCTCCATTTTTGATCTGAATAGCCTTACAAATGCCATGTCATCGTCACACTGAATTGCATGTAAGAGATTCATGTGCTACCTTCCCTTACTTGAAGAAAAACAAAAGAAAAAAAATCCAAAACCAAACCAACAAAACTTAGAAAAACACCAAACCACAAACCCCAAATCTTTGTGTGTCCCTAATTGAACTGTTACACATTATGTCTTTTCTGACAGAACTTAGTATCATGCAACAACTCACCATAAAAGGATTACTAGGTACTCCAACAGCTGCGACTTGTCCAAAAGAAGTTACTAGAGGCTTTGCCTGTCCAAATGCAGCAAAACTTGCTCCTTGGAAAGACAAGTGAAAAATATTAATGCCAGTAGAGTACAAAGAGATCTCTGCTGCAGCTCCTACACAAAAATAAGTGGAAGCTTGGCAGGACTGATCCTACTGAAACACTATCAGGAATCTTAAGTGTAAAAAAATATAGCTGTGCTTTCTGTTTGTTTTCAACGGTTCAGAATGAATCAATTTCCAATATCTACACATGCACTGTTTTCCATGCAATTTTACCATTTAAATAAACAAGTACTTCCTAATTTTCTTTTGCCTGTGTTCCGTGAAGTTAGAGAAAATGTTATAATCACTTGCAGAAAACTCCAAAAATTAAGGCAAAGTAATCCAATCCAGCCTGCTTAAAATCCCTTCTAAGCCAAGGAATACTTCAAATTTTAGCATCATATTAGGGTAAAATTTCAGTTATGTCACTGCACATGGACAAGTCAGAAAACACAATACACAGCCAAAACATCATGTGGGAACCCCTCAAAGTTATCAAGTTTACAAAGAAAAAAATATGCACCCATTTTTGCTAACTTACAGAAAAATAATTTTCTCCATGCTTCCAATTTAAACAACATTATCTAAAATGTATTGACCTACCATTTGGCTGCTGAGCAAAAGCAGTCTGTTGAGAGAAAGCCGCCTGGGTTGGGAACGTGGGCTGCTGGAAGTTGCCACTAAGACTAGTAGGAAGAAGACTGTAGGAGGCAGGAGTCCCAAATCCTGCAGGCATGCTCACGGATGCAGTACCAAATGTTGCTGCTGGTAGGCAAAAAATAACATTCAATTATTTGTAAGAAATCACTTTTTTTTTCCCCGTGAGACAAATTACTGTAATGTCACGTTAGGAAAAGCTTCCTAATGCCTCAGTGACCATATAATAAGTTAGGTTCAACTTCTGGAGCCACTGAACTGATTCGTTAGCTTGGATCATCACCAACTAGGTGTATAATTTACTTCCGCACTTTAAAAATGGAACAGTTTAAGATTTGCTAGATCTAGCACACACAGATATACCCTCTGACAAGGAATTACTTTTGATGTCTGCATTATCATACTCTTCCCCCACAGCTTTTCTGGTAAAATTCTGTATGTATCAGAAGCAAGCACTTTAGGCAGCATAAGCCCCCCTAGTTTTCTCCTTCTGAGAACAACATGAAAGGATCTTCCTACTCAAGTTGCATTACAGGAAGTTACAAATGAAGAATAACAAAAAAGTCCTAAGGGATACATGCATCTCCTTGCTCCTCATCCCATCCTCATGTCATAGGGAATTCTCACCATGCACATTATTTGCACACAAAGTTCCATTTGCAAACACTTACTGTGGAGGTAAGACTTCAAACAGAAAAAAAAAAAAAAAACCACCCCAAACTTCTCATCTGATTCTCTGCTAAACATTTCAAGTAAAGAACATTCAGCTCATATGCAATTGCACATGCCTTCAGCAAATAAAGAGGAGTATATCAAGTGCAAAAATGTAGTAACAAAACCATTATTCAGTCTTTTGGGAGTTATTCTTTAAAGGAGAAGTGGGAGTTTTCTTGGTACAAATACAGACATCGAGCATTTAATTCTAGTTAAGTACTGGACAGGACTTTTTTTTTTTTGATGGCACGAGTCAGATTTTATGCAAGCTCAACTGTTTAAAAAACAAAAACAGAACAAAACAAAAAAAAAACAACCAAACATGTATTAAACTAATATAGCTTAACTATCTGTTGAAAAATTTACCCCACAAGTATTCAAGGGCAAGAAATTATACATAAGCTGTTGGCCAAGTACATGCAAAACTAATGTACTAACAATGTTCAAGTTACAGTTAGCAGAGAAGCTATTCAGCAGAAAATCTTGCTAAAACAGCAAATGAAAGCACAATAAAATGGGCAGTGACTTGGGATATCCCAAAAGGCATCAAGCTACTGTTGGTAGAAACTTGCATCACTCAACTTGCTAGCATTATATTGTGACCATGGAGGATATCAATAATGGTTTTGTTTTAGTTGCTTAATAGGATGTTCATGTATGCTCTTCTCTCCCTTCACCCAGTTGCCAACTGCCCACACCCATTCAGTTTTTTAAAAAACGGAACGTCTTCCAAAATTCCACGTGCAGAGAACCAGATAGCTATCAATAAGCTTTTACAAGCAAGAACAATTAGCCACAAGAAACTCAATACCAAATGTGGCCACCTACCAAAATGAGCCTGAGGAAATATGTGAGAGTGCATTGCTCCCGAGAGGCCTTATGGAAGCCACAAAGAGACCAGACAATGTCAGATCATTTACACACTCTTGAACAGTCATTTCTTAGTTATATATAGAAATATACACACATATATGTACCAAACAATCTACAGCACGATTAGCAATAGATTAAGCTAGGAAAACCATTAGAAACAAATGCTATGAAGCAGATTTCTCATGTAATAAATAGCAGAGTTTATGCAGAAAGAAAGCTTAGCATAAAAATACAAGCTACAAGTTACACCTTACACTGAAAGGATAAAAAATTATCTGTACATATATCCACTATCTCCGTCACCCAGTACCTAGCATCAGTATAGCTACCTAAGGGTTAGAACCTCTGCAAGCCATGGATAGCAGTTTAGAAGATGGAAGGCGAGAGGTGCCATATTCAAACAAATTCTTCTAAAGAGGGCTACAAGTCCTTAACCACAACCCAAACTGGAACAGTTAGGAATGAGATTAAAATAAGCAGAAAGATATTTTGGACATTAAACAGCTCAACAAGTTTAACTGCATTGTATCTCAAAAGGCACTGAAACAGAATTCATTTCAGCAGGGAACAGGAATTGGAGCAATTCAGTTTTAGCTCAGCCTGATCAGTTTAATTCAGCCTATGTATAGCTCTGAGCAAAGCACAACTCTGTGTTAAAACACATACATGAGCAGATTTAAAACTGTGAAAGTCCAGTTAATAAATGTGCCAAAATTTAGCAGTGCCTTTGAAGAGAAAAAATAGGATAACCTAGCAGTCATCTAAATGCAAGTTCAGATTTTTAAAGAAAAGCACAAGTTTGCTTTTTATTACATTTCAGGTTTTGTTTATGAAATTATGATTCTGTAGAATCCTCCCCAGAAAATTAATGCAATTCACGAGTGTCAAGATTATATTTAAGCATATGTCTTATTGTTACAAGGCAAATAAATGAAGGACAACAATGTACTGAATAAGCAGACTGGTGAAGAGCTAACAGCCAAAAAGTAATGACTCTCCTGGTTTTAGTTCCAGCTCTCTGTTTTTGAGAGCTTTAAGGACTTGGAAATAAAGAAAAAAAGCAAATGTACAGCTTAGCAGCAAGGCTTTCAAGATTCCTAATGTCCAGGCGACCTGTTATGAAGCATGCTTCAAAGCCAAGGTTCTAGTTTAAGGTGGCAACCAAGTAGTAATATACAGATGCAAATAGGTTAGGTAGATCTTTAACAGCATAGCCACCTTTTGAAACGGAAAAATAAATCCTCCGCTCAATTAAAAAAATTGCTTATATCAAGAAAAAGTTGATTTCTGCACCCTGCTCATAAATATTGTACTCTACAGTGAAAACACACACACAACATATCAAATAGACTAGAGGTAGATAATACAGGAAAACATTCAGAAACAAGTTACCTAGCTATGAATAAAAAAAAAAAAAAAAAAAAGAATCAATGCAAGTCTTAAAAGAAAGTTTCTCAAACACTTAAGTATCTTTTTTCCTAACCTGTTGCTCCTCGGCTATTGGTCTGGAATGGATTTGTTGAAGGTACCACTGGGGCAACAGGGGCAGCTACAAATGGATTTGTGGAAGGTGTTGCTGAAAGATAAAAGCCAATTTATTTAATAAAATATTTTTAAAATAGCCCATCTTACTCAATACATTAAGTTTATACAGCTTTTATACAGAGATGCATGTCTAAAATTATATGAAAAGAAAAATAGGAAATGATAATAAAATGCTTAGTATGGAAAGCATCATAACAACCTTATTTTTTTGCATCCTTTAGTAATTGCAATATCACTTGTGTCAAAATATAGCACTATCAACAAAAAATTAGTAAGATGTTTTGTTTGCTAACAGTCCACAAAAGTTGTTAATAACACTTATATACCTCCAAATGGAGCAGGCACACTCGAAGATGCAGGCTGTGTCTGTGCAGTAGCAGCCACGGGTACTGTTCCAAAAGCATTGCTGAAAATAATTCACATGTTAAACAAGCAATTCTGACATCAGTGACATGTAAATACTATTTACAATTACTGTTGGCATATAACAAAAAAAAAAAAAAAAAAAAAGAGAAATATTTATGCACAGTTTGCAAACTGCTACAACATTCACTGATGCACAGAACTGAGCCCCTGCTGTCAGGGTCAGAGATTGTAACCTAGTGCTGAGCAATGAAAAATCATCCCCACCAACAGCAGAACAAGGTATTAAACAGAGGTTTCAAAGCAGAGGCTTATGGGGCACTTGCAATAGCAAATGGAGCTTTAACGGTCATTTGGTATTTATTACTTTTATGATCTAAAAAAAGAAGTGGTGGCACCATTTACATTATAAATAGCTGATTAATTCTTTTGCCAGGGATGATGTTATGATTTTCAGTATGCATGCAATCTGTACAGGAAAGCATTACCATCCAACAGGTTTACCATGTAATGACCAGAAAAAGTGCAGAGAAATTCAGCTGACAGGAAATATTCTTATTTTTATAATATCCTATCAAACAGTACTGCTGTTATTTAAAACACATGACAGTTTCAGAAGTACGTCTAAACTCATTCAGTATTTCCCCATTTAGGTAAAGAACAACAGATTCAAGAAACAATTCTGAGTTACTTTTCTGCATAATGCTGAAATCCACATAGAAAGTCAGCTTCTTCTAAACAAAGTACCTGCTAACTTTACTGGTGGAAGTATACGCATTACTAGAGGTTGCTGTGGAGCTGAACACGCTGTCTAATTCTGCTAAAGCCGCATACTTGTCTGAAGATGCACTTGACTGATTTGGGGCTGACAATGCAGGACCTGCTGATGCTGACACTACTGTACTGAAGCCACTTCCTTGCTCACTACCACCTAGAAAGAAACCAGATTAGAAGTAATGAAGAAAGTTTCGTATTTTGCCTGCCAATGTTAAGAACAAAATGAAAGTTCATGGAGAGCTTAAGTTTCAGACTTAAAAATATGCTGTAGGGCATACAGGGGAAAAAAATGTATATAACCAGCCATTAGCTATTTGCTAAGTGCTATGCTTTTACAGATATTCTGTAACTTCAAAGAGCCTCTGATTTCCCTGGAAAATACTCACTCAATGCTACCATCATCTTCAACTGGAAAATTTGAAGAAACACATACCCTCAAATAATCCATTTCAGAAAAAAGCTCTGCACTGAAAAACAACCCATTTGTTTATACACCATTTGAGAAGAAAAAAGTTACAAAATAACTAAGATTTTTTTCCTCCTTAAAAATCAACTAAACCCAGGTATCACTCCTATTTGGTAAAAACCTTAAAGCAAAGCCTTTTTATGGCAGAGAGGTACGAAAGCTACTCTGGCAGTTCTCTCCAACAACTGTAGCTCTCTATTCAAAAGCCTTTGCTATATGAAACATAGCATGAATATAAAAAATATATTTATACATTTATATATTTTAATCATTGCAGTAATAATTATTTAGATATTTCCACCTGGGTTTCCAAAGATCAGACTTCTGATGCAGACTTTTGGAGGAAACTTTAGTCTTAAAATTTCCATCTTACACATAAAGGGATCACTGACATGAAATTCTACTGATAAACTTAGAGACAGGACACTTTGAAATACAATTGCTACTTTGACAAGCACAGCTATCTCTGTGGAACAAATACAGATATAGAATAAGTACATCAAATAATAAAATTCAATACCTTGCCCTGCGCTGAAGATATTATCTAAATTAGCAAGAGCGGCATATTTGTCAGCTGACTGTAGACTGAGTTTATTTACTGCAGCTTTACTGCCTGCAGTTGCTGTTGTGTTGCTCTGAGAATCACTGAAGGCTCCAAAATCAGCACTGGGGGATTTGGGGAAGTTATCAAAGTGAGCAAAGTTAGCATTCACTGATCCAACACTTCCACCTGCAACAAATTAAGTTAAACACAATCAACACTCCAAAGCTAGAGAAATTTTTTCTAAGTGTAACTGAAGGCACAATAATCCCTCTTTCTGGTTGCATGAGGCAGCATTTTCCCACTCCACCCCACCCCACATGTATAACCCTTTCCCATTTCCTTCAAAGTTACATCAGATCATCAGAATTTTTTTCTATTTTTCAGTCTGTAGATCAGGGACAAAAAAGCCCCAAACAGCTAAAATCAGTCATAATTTTATCTGGAAAAACTATATGCTATTAGTTGTTAAAAGTAATTTCAACAATAGTATTTTGTTAAGGGGGAAAAAAAGGGCACTTGCTTGAATGCTTAATATTCAAAATGCTGGAATGCTTAATATTCAAAATGCAGAAGCTTCATTTTCTTGTCATATGTCTAATGAATACCTACTATTTGCATTTACTTCATAGTACAACGTTTAACCATTTCAGATGTCATTCATCATCCTAAGCAAAGAAACAGTGCCTTGAAGTCCAGAAGTAGTACGATTTCATGCCAAGGATTAGAGAGATAGCTTGGAAAGAGATGAGGGGGAAGACACAACACAGCTCTTTTTACACCAAGTCTCTACTAACACCAGATGCGCAAATAAATTTTAAAAATCTGATTCAGATCCACACAGCTAAACTTCAGTTCAGACTTTAAACTATGAAATTCCATCTCTTCTGCATCCAGACAATCTGATCTGGACAGGTCACACAAGTTTCAGTAAGTTGTTCCATTATGTTGCTCACATTTTATAACGGTTGAGGATTCTACTCATACTGCAGAACACACAACTCTAGTAACATAATCAACAAATTAAAACATATGCAACAGTAAGAATGAAAATGCTATACTACAATGGCATAAAATGAAGCAAGCTGAGTTTTCCACTGCGTGGAACTTACTGTGTACAGCCTGGAGAGGAAAAGCTGAAGTAAATTCCCCAAAACTGCAGCTAGATGAAAGCGTTCTGAACGCTGGAGAGCCAGAAATTGTGTGTGGGTTAAAGTTAACATAAGGAGGGAGAAAGAAAATTTGAAAAAAAGTTTAAAACAACACCACACTCAAAAGAAGGAAAAAAAAAAAAAAAAAGTCAGTCAGCCAAAGATCTAGACAAACAGCAGATGTAAGCTCAAGCAGAAATTCTAAAGCATGATCAAATTAAAGGAAAGCAAAACGAATCTTAGCAATAGGCTCTACACATGAAGCCAGACATACTGAAGTATGTGCATATGTGTATGTATATCATAGGTACACACTTTTTTTGGTACTGTCATATGCTTTTAGGTTCACTGAAACACTTCTCTTATAAGATGGTCAATTCAATATTTATTAAAAGCAGTGTGGTTTACTCTTTCCACAGTTATTTCAGGTGTAGAGCTAACACATAGCACCATAAATCAGACTTCTGAGCAGCATTGGGTGAGTGGGTGGGAGGAAACAAAATCAACACCAAACAGAAGGGATTTATTTTGAGTTTCCCCAGAGCTTCAAATTGCTTGATTGCATTAAAGCCGGCAGATGCAAGAAAACTTAAGTATCTTCCAACATAAAGGTAAGGATTATTTCAATCAAGTATTAATTGAAAGTGCTAGGAGTTCTACCTGTATTTTGGGGCTGAAAAGACTGCCTTGCTGTGGGGAAACCTCCAAAATTACTCGAGCCATTAGACTGTCCAAATGCATCAAAGTTTGCAAAACCTGCATTTGCAGAGTTCTGCGCTGTAAATTGCAAAGGAACAAAACATGTTAATGGATATGGGAAATAAACACAAGAACAGATGTATTAACTGAATTCATGAACATGACAGCCACCAAGGGTTATGTCCTACCTTGCAATTTTTTTTTTACATGAAAAAAATTATACATGATATTCTACAATTGAATGGGGTCTTTGAACAAGCTTTCACAAGTCACCTTCAAACAGCTGTACCAGTTAATACTGCATGATCAAAAGTACATTTCAGCTTAACCCTAGTGTTTGTAGTGGTGTCTGGTCAGGGAAAAGTAGCCTAGAAGTACAAAGTACCAGATGTATACCTGTAAAACCCACAACAGGTATCACTTTAGTTTCTAAAACTAAAATTTGTGGACTAACTGAACGTTTGTCAATAAAAATTAGAAGAAATTATGATATACTGACAATTTGAATTCCTCTTATACAAAGTCCTTCTTCCTTGGGTGAATTTAGTTTGGCACCACTTGAATAGCTTTGGATATGTTTATAAAATTCATTTCACTGGAAAATTCAATATTTAAAAAACAGTATAGAGATGTGGATAAATCAATACCACTGTCAACAAGACAGCATTCATAGAGTTTACCCACAAAATTGCAGAATTTGTGGATACCGAATTTCAGGTTTTGCCTATCTTTCATGCTGTACTATAGGAGAAAATAGAAGTTAACATCCATCTAATTTCAAACAGCTGGGCATTCAAGCATCTATAAGTTCAACAGTAATTGCATGCCTAACTGATAAGCCTCACAGAAAGTCTGAAATTCCATTATTAGCAAGGAGTAAGGAAAAAAAACCTGGTTTTAATCAAAGGCAAACCAAACCCCTATATATAGGTAATTTCAGTTACTATCTAAAGAAAGCCTAAAAAACACCTTCTAGAGTAACAGATAGTAAAATGTCCTATCTTGGGGTCAAGATTTGTTTATTTTGGAGAGATCTTGCAGACTAAGTATGTCCAAAACCAAGAAATTATGCTGATTGTCTAAGTATTGCTAGTTAAAAGCCAGATAAGACTAATAAGAAGTTGAATTATTTCACTTAATTTCTATTACAAAGCATCTGTACTACAGATTTATAAGCTAAAAGGACATTTTTATACAAATTACTGTACTCCTCAATGCTGTGAATGTAAATGAAAATGCAACTATTTCCCTTCACAGCAGACACAGGAGACAGGGTGATGTTTGACTCCACTTGATACCACTTTTTATTAGAAGTGTGCATGTATATTGGGTTTACATTGCATAGTCTTGGTAGAATAGAGGTGTAGGGATAGCCCTTGTGAGAAGTGATCAAAAGCTTCCCTCACTTCTGATAGTCAGTTTCAGCTGGCTCCAAAACAAGCCTGTTGCTGCCCAAAGCTGAGCCCATCAGCAATACCAACGGCACCTCTGTGATAGCATATTTAAGAAAGTATAAAAAACACTGTGCAGCAGCAGTGAGATAGGAGTGAGAAGAACGTGGGAGAAACAAAGCTGCAGACACAAAGGTCAGTGGACAAGGGGAGGAGGTGCTCCAGACCCCAGAACAGAGATTCCCCAGCAACCCATGGTGAGGCAGCCTGTCCCCTGCAGTTCATGAATATGGAGCAGATATCCACCTGCAGCCCAGGCGGATACCCCACACTGGAGAAGGCAGAGATGGCATGTAGGAAGTTGGAGCCTGTGGAAAGCTCATGCTGGAGCAGGTTCTTGGCAGAAGCTGTGGCTAATGGAGTGGACTCCACACAGCAGCAGGTTTTCTAGAAGGAGCTGTGATCCTGTGGAGTGCCCACCCTGGAGCAGTCCATTCCTGAAGGACTACACTCAGTGGAAACAACCCATGCTGGAGCGGTTCTGTAGAATAGCAGACCACAGGAAGGGTCCACACTGAAGAAGTGTGAGGGACTGCGTCTCACTGGGGGGGAAGGGACTACACAAAGGAGCAGGGAAACAGCATGAGGAGGAAAAAAAGGTACAGACGAGATGTTATTGATTGACTGCAACCCTCGCTCCCCACCTCCCTCAGTAGGAGAAGGTAGCAGAGTCAGGAGTGAAACTGAGCCTGGAAAGAAGGCATAAAGGTAGTTTCAGTTCTATTTTTCACTATCCTACTCTATTATTAATTGACAATAAGTAATCTTCCCCAAGTCAAGTCTGGTTTGCCCATGATAGTATCTGGTTAATTATTTCCCTTGCCTTGACTCACAAGCTTTTTACATCATATTTTGTTCCTCCATCCTGCTGAGGAGGGGGAGTGAGAGAGCAGCTTGATAGGCATATTGGCAGCCAGTCAAGGTCAGCCCATCACAGCATGAAAGTCAAGGTAAGGAGGAATGCATGAATAAATAAATAAGAAAGGAAAGAAGGTCTTGGGCAAGTTCGGACCAAAAATTTTCACCTTTAAAGTGTGCTCAGAGAAAAACTTGACACACAGGAAAAAGTTTCCATCATACTATCTGTATTTCCAACAGCATTCTATAGACTTCCACTCCAAATTACACAGTTAAACTTTCAACCAGTAGCTTTTTAAAAGGAATAGATTATTGCATCTTGTTTTAAAATCAAGGTGATGTTTTCATCCTGATATATCAATTGGATAGGGGCTACTGAGACTCATGTTTCCTTAAATAAATAGTATTAAGTAAATAAATGTTGCTCCTAGAATTTACAATATTTTTTCACTTTAACCACTCACATGAACAGAATACTATGTCAAGAATCTTAAGTATCTTTTGGGTCTAGCTTAAGAACCGGAATGCATTACATTACAGGCTGCTTTTAAGAAATTTATTGCATCAGCTGACACAAAGTAGTGTTGAAACAGTAGAGTTGTAAAGATATTAATCTTGTTTTATTTTATGCTGCAAAGTTTAAACCTATGCAGAAGCGGCACAAAGGTAAAGCCCAGGTAAGAGTTGTACGTTCCTGTGCCTGAAAAATGTGCAGATTGGCAATTACAAAAATCAGTTCTCCATGCAGAAACACAAGAACCACCACCACCATAAGTAACTTAAGGAACTGCAGCAGACTGCAGATTGGCATAGATTTACAACTGCTCTTGTGACTGCAGATCACTGAGGCTGTACAACAGCTAGCTGGTTAAAGCTAGCTCAAGTATGACAACACAGTAATTGCAATGCAAGCTGCCTTTACAGTCTTTGCATAGCTCCCTCTGCAAGGTTTGCAGTAGGATGGAAGAAAGGCACGAAGCACTGCAAAAACAAAACCAACCTAAAGTCCATATATATTAAATTACAGAATTAAAACTATGTCACACTCCTGTATTTGTTCTGAGTAAAGTCCCCTTCTTCCTTTATACCAATGATAGTTATGCTGCGTCACTATGCTTCTTAAACCTTTCGCGAAAACCCATTAGCTTATAGAAAGTTTGCATGCCAAAAATTTTTACCTTTCAATCTACACATAGAGAACAGTTATCCACCATCATCTTCAAAATCTCATAATTTTGCAGTAGTTACAGAACCTCATTAATTAAATACAGACAGTAAAGAGAAGGTCAGCAGGTTTCCATTTCAACATGGAATAGCGTCCCGAGACAGCTCAGTACGTTAGAAGAGTGTGGGGTAGTGCAGGAAGAAGGGCAGAAAAAAGAGGAACATATGCCTTAATTACAGAAACAGTAACTTCTACTAGAAGACCTTAAATTTGCTAGTGCTCAATGATTTTTTTAGTTACTCCATAGTGTACATGAAGGGAAAGAGAGAAGTCCATTCCCTGTCAACAAGCCCTAAAACAAGAACATAGGGCCATAAAACAAGAGTAGTGACAGGCTAAGCGCAAGTTCTTTCATCCTCTGCTGTAGTGTGTGACTACTAACAAAAATTACATATTTATAAGCTCCTTAAATGAGCCTTTAAAACTCATTTTTGCCAAAGCTGGCAGATTGATCAACCCTCCTCGTGTTCCAAGGGAAGAGTCTGTAACATTTCATTATTAGTTTCAGTTGACATCACCCCGTGTAGTACACATACAACAAGCCTTACAAATGTTTTACCCCAGCAAATCAGAAAACATCCTCAGATAAACTGCAGTACACATTCAGCTACTGCATGCTCAGAATTAGATTGTCTTCCAGAAATTGATTTACCAGCCCTAAAACTGTTGTGGGTTCTAGAAGTACGGAAGAGAGTCACGGGAATGATCAAAATAGTCAATTACTGAAACAAGAAACTAGTCAGTAAAGCTGAGTATTCCTCTCAATTTTGATTTTTCAGCACTTATTTCAAACCAAAACTAACAGCCTCTGTCATAACATCGTATTTACACAGGAGTGTTCATACTGCTTTTTTTCTCTTTAAAAATTACCCAGCTGAGATGAAGTGGAATTTTACCTAGACTTGGAACAAAGTATTGAAATATTGCTTTAATGGAATTTTCATCTCCTGAAACTCATAAAAAGTAATTAAAAATCATTCAGCAATTAGTTTGAAAAGTTATTAGAAAGAACTACGCATCTGCAGCCTCCTTAGTCAGTGACAGTTATCCCAGTTAAATGCCTCCAAAAAGATGATTAACATGAAACATTAAGGATTTTACAAAATACACTGCAGTTGCAATTCTTGTCCTGTATACTGAGTTCAGCCAATTGATCCATTTTTTTAAAAGGTAACTTTGAGAAATCTTTGATACTTTGCTCAGTTCTTCAGGTGTGCCTTAAGACACCTCCATCACAATTCATCTCAAGAGTTAGTAATTTCAGGATTGATTTACAAGAAATATCTCTTTGTTGGTTCCGCAGCATCAGTTTCTCTCAGAAGAAAAACTCATTCAGGCAATGCAGGCAAAGTTACTTTCCCACAATTACAATGCAAGTTAGCAACATATTTCAGTGACCGCAGAATCAATGTTTTTAGGACGGACTTCTATGGCTCAAGATCTTTTGCTAAAAATAAAGCCTGAGGGCTCAATATATTTTACTGAAGTCATTCTTTAAGATTACAAGGCCTACTCCCATGTTCAGTCAATACATATGCTCAAAACTTGTTTATTCTTCTTGAAACTGCATAATGCTACCCACATGGGTAGTATTTGGTTTTCAAATCGACACAAATCCTCTTTAAACTGAGGAAAGCGTTTGTTTTGCTTTTAACAAATTGACAGTTATTATCAATGCATGTGAACTCCCTTTAAAGCCTCCGTATCTGCCATTTTTCCATGAATAGTTTTCCTAATAATTTTCAGAAACAAAGTTGGAGGTCTAATACCAGCTTCTCCCTATATTCTGTTACTCATCCTCTCACTCTCTCTCCCACAAAGAATTTGAAGTTCTAGTAGTAGGCAGAAACAGTGTAATTGTACATATAGAAAATCGCTTTAGCAACTCCCACTTAACAAAACAGGATTATCAGCATTTAAGTCTTCAACCTTTCTTTGTAAAGATCTAAAGGAAAATCTTGAGCAATACAACATTCACAAAGCACAGAAATTACATACACCTCAGGAATTTTAGACTAAAATAATTAAAAATTAAAACTACATTTTATACATTTAAAAGGGATGCACTGCTCAGCATTTTTACCTGTATGACTGTTGAAGTGTGCAAAATTAGCAAAATTTGCTGTAGCAGTTGACTGGGGAGGAGCAGCAGCAAAGATATCAGAGCCAAGGTCACTGAGGAGATCGAATTGTTTCTTTTCTTGTTGCTGCTGCCCTTGAGATCGAGCTACAACAGGAGACTACAAACAACATTTTGATTAGCTGATACAAAAAAGCTGATATTTTACCACACTGACTTTTGCAAAATACTAGACAGATGGAGTAAGCATATTTCTTTAACAAGCTATTTATTCCTGAAGTTTAAGATGTTGTGTTACAGCACAGATTCTCCTCCCACAATATAAGGGAGACAATCTATTTATGCTTCTATAGTAGCTTTTAAAGGAACTTTGCAGCAGATTTCCATGGATTAATAGAGCCTAGAAGAATAAAGTAGCAGTATATAAGCAGCTTCAAAACTATGTATTTGAAACTGCAAATACTGCACAAACACAAGCAATAAAACTTAATTTTACAAGGTGGAAAATAGTTATTCACAGCATTCCGAAAAAAATCTTTAGAATTCAGTGTAGGGAAAGAAAAAAATGAAGGACTTCACAGCAAGGCTGCAAGCTGCTGATTTCTAAAGAGGTCCATTCAAGAATTGTCTGTTACTCTAAAGGTAAAAGAGATTTTCAAGAACAATTGTTTTCCCTCCAAAACATTACATAAAGCCAAACACTATGTTGCTTGGCTTTACATAACAGCATACAGACACTCCTCAAAAGCCACTCAAGACAGTTACAAAATGCACAGGAAGTAACGATAAACATCACACTTTTCACTTGCATATTTAATATTAATCTCATGGTTAAAGAGTATCAAGTATTGTTTTCAAAGAAAAAAAAATATGAAAATATATCACATTAGGTCAAGCTTCAGAGATATTTAATCAAAAGACTATCATAATTAAACTTGTCAATCACACTAGAAAATTATGCTTTCTGAAAAAACATTGTTAAAAAAATAAATCAATTTGGTCAATAGAAACAAGCTTAATTTAGAAGCTGATCTGCAAACACTTAAACAGAATATATAAAAGTCATGTTTAGTCATCCTATCATTAGGTAACTGTTACAACTGCAAGAACTCCACCACTAAAAGAGAAAAAGCACCCCTTAACAGTTCTGTACTTTTCAACTGTCATTACTCACTTGGCTAGGTGTGCCCTTGTTTAAGTGAAGTGCAGGTGCAGCTTCTCCCAAGAGAGATTTGAGTGGCTTCACCTCAGGTGTGCTGCTTGTACTACTAGCAGAAGACCCCGATATGGATGCATGCACTGATGCCACTACCTTTGCTTGCTCTGGAGGAACATACCTACATTCAAAAAGAGAAACAGGTTTTACAAGTTTAACATGAAAAGTTCTGCTTAACACTGATAAGACAGAAGTGTGAGAATTGGTAGATCTCAGCCCTGCTATATTCACCACTGATCCCAAAACAAGTATTATCAATAGTCCACAAAATACGTATTAATTATGCCAGATCCTTTTAAAATGGACTAGAATTCCAAGTCATCAATATTTTACAGCACTTATTTAATACAAGACAGGTATCTTTCACCCCCTAATAAAAGCCTGCAAAATTCTTTACACTGCTGTTCACGTTCCCTTAAGCCATTTCTGCTCCATCAATACATGTTTCACACTGAGAAATTGCTGTAGCTTTTTCTGCTTCTTGTAGAAGCTCTGAATAAGGTCCAGAAATCATTTTACTTTAGACAGCTGTGCAAAGAGCACACAGGAAGGAAAGCACACTCAAAAATGTGAGGATAACAGTCTGCCTTCACTTCTTGCTATAGAGGCAACATTTATAATTGTAAATCTATCTTACCATCTTTTCTTTTCATATTTTTCCTGTAGAAATTCCTTTACTTTCTGTGGATCCCTGAAGTCTGGAATTGCTGATGATCTATCATCAAATAGGCCAAGCCAAATCTGTTTGCACACCTTATAAAAGCAAACAACAAGAAAATAACACAACCACAGATTAATCAAAGAAAAATATTTCAAAGCATATTTAGGCTTACCATTGTTACTACATCATTAAAAAGTGCATGGCTGCACATTTTTTGTTCCAGACTGAGCTGCTTGCTTTAACAACCAACTGGTGCACCATGTACTGGTCTAAACATTTAAAGTTTAAAGACCATCTGTCACAGCAGGGCAAGCAAATCCTAGCACAAAATTTCACCATCAAATACTGCTTTTACAAAATATTTGTATCAGGTACTCATTAAGGAGCAAAGCACCTGATTTCTACTTGTGATATTTAAGACTCTTCTCCTTCACCTAATCCTACACATTCCCTTACCTGTACTCTAGGGTTTAAACTACCTCCATACGCCGTAAGCCCCAGACAGTAGCTCTCAAAGGATTGAGATTCAGTATTTATACTTACTACTATTTGAGTATAGGAACATTCTTTTTAAAGCAGCCTTTCTTATCACGATGTATACTATACCATAGAAACTGCATTTAATTTACTAAGGCTGACAGAAAGGGGAAGTACTCTTGCTCTAATTTTCTAAACGTAACTGTAAGTAAGCAAAAGTTGAGCCAGTTGCAAAATTCTCAGTGTGATCAGCTTCAATTCTTGAACAAAACAAAAGGAAAGGTGACTGCTCTCAAAACTAAGACACAGAAATTGTCACATTTCACTACTCTGCAAGTAACCCAAGTATGCGCCCAAATGATAGAGCAAACATCAGCTACCCTCTAAAATAAGACTAACATTTTAGAACAGGTTTCTTTCAGAGAAGCAGAATCAAGAAAGCTTTGCTTTTATGATGTATACCCTTTCTTCCCACACCTCTTCTGAAACAGTCCTGAACAATCCTCTCGGAATGCCTCCTACAAACATTGCCCTCTATTGCTGCAACAGTGTTAGGTTTTCACCATGGTCCCTAGTGGCCTTCAGAGGAAGCATATTCTCTAACAAGCAAGAGCTGCAGAAGATGACAGCCCTCGAAGTTGGCAAATCAAGGTAGAAGCTGCGATACTGCCACTACATCTTCCCCAGTTGTTTTCTTCTTTACCAAGCCAGCTAACTTCAACAAAATTGTAGCGAATTAGCATCTTCTAGAGCACTAGCTGTCAGACATGATAAAACTTTGGTCATTTTCAAAGACTGCTCAGGATTAGAGAGATTTAGACAGCATAAGTATTTATTTCATACTTGATGTCTTGAACGCCTGCATTTCCAACACTACACAGTCCTTATTGGCATCTACTGGATAGAGATGAACAATGGGAAGCAGGTCTAACTAATGACCAAATGATAGCCCTAAATCAGTGAATTAGATACTCATCTAAAAGTAAGATCAGTAGTTCCTACTTCAAATAAACTCAGCTATTCAACATCCATTCAGCAACTGTATTGCACAAAAGGATTAACTTCAATAAACTGATTTGAGTTAGCAAATTTAAAGTCATTATTTGCAGTATGGTAATAGGCAAAATGAAACTAAAGGTTAATACTTCATAAAAAAGTAGAAGATACAAACTTAGCCAAGAAGTCGCAAGTCTGATCTAAAATAATAGCTAATATCATGAAGCACTATTTTAATAGTGGACATCTTTCACATAAGCACTATCTTTTGCTGACAAAATTTATAGTCAGAACATCCATGGTATAGCTTTAAACATCTGCAGTGGATAGTCAGATGTGGGCCAGCAGTAGTATTCCCATAGTTGGATTTGAGAGTATAACTGTACAAACTAGAAAACATATGATTGCTAGGAGGAAGAGAAGCCCTTCTGTAGCCAGTTACAGAAAAGCAGAAAGACAGTCCCTACTTAATCCTGCACGTAGCCCAGTAACATTTGGGGCTGTACCACAGTTATCAGTTTGCATCCAGCCTAAATTGTGCTAGAGAATGAAAGAGGATTTCCTCTTCCCCACCCATATCAGGCAATTACTCCCTCTTTTCCTACCACCCAAAACAAGTCAGATGAAAGAAATTCATCACAAGTACCATGTCACTAGTACCACAGAAAGCTGTACTGAGACCAACTCACAGCAACAGACAAACCACAACCAAGCTTTTCACCTCTCTGCTCTCCCAGTTTTCTGCTTCATCTTCACCCTGGAGGGCCTAAGTATTCAGAGGCAAATGGGGGTGGAACCACAACCAGAAAAACCACAACACAGCTCCATGTCAAACAGTCTCAAGCCTTCCTGACCACTACAGACCATTTCTAGGAGAAAGGAGACAAAGCCCTGTGTGAATTTAGATCATTACCAGCTATAGCAGATAATGATTCTGTGAATATGCAAAGAGGTATGAAGGAGGACTATGCACACTGTTGGTTTAAAATGATGCAAGCTTAACAACGGCATCAATTCTTGCACTGCAATTTTTACAAACCTTCAGAAAGTATGCTTCCAAGAAGTGTTTCCTGAAGCAACAGATTTCCTCTAAATACAAAAGCAGTACCAACTGAAATACGCCTTAAGTCACTATTATAATTTATTTAATTAAACTTGCCAGTTTTACTTTTTCTCTGCTACTGGCAGCAGAAAAAACATTATTACTAATGGCCAATACACAATACATAACTACCAAGCAAACGAATTTAGACTTAGTCACACACATTTGATCAAGAACTCATTTTAACAGAGTTTGACAGCAGTAACTTATACAAACACAAGATAAAATATTTACCACACCAGAAATGCAAATTAAATTTCACATAAGTTTCTTTACCTCAAGAGTTCTTCAAGAAAGTAGTTTCTCAGAAGTCTTGAATATAGACAAGTTATTTTAGAAAGACATTTTATGAAGTTTTAGAATCACACAAGAAACTACTAAAAAGGCAGTTTTGTCTATTTCTGTGTGATGAACCATACAATGCTTTGAGCATCAGCAGCCATTCCAAGCAAGCATTCAGAACACAATAAAAGGCCTGTTGTCTTTCCTTATTTGCTGGTGACCTGTATGCTCTACTTCTGTTACTATCATCTGACTTGACAGGGATCCATAATACTGCACTGATTATGCTTCAAGTGAGTCATAACACACAATTTTCAGCTACCTACAATAAAGTAAATGGCAGTGTGCTGTGCATTACCATAGGATGAAATTAAACCAAGAAATTTTATTGTCAGAACTTGTATTGTCATAAGTTGTTTTATTAAATAGTGATCTTTAGTCTAGTCTTAAAAGTTGCTAGTAGTACTGTGCCTTGTGCAAGGAAAAGTCTGCTGTGAGAAATGTATTTTTACTGATGAGGCCATTGTCATTTTTATATCAAAGCTATTTAAATGTTATTCTAAAGACCAAGGATAGTTAATGGCATGTAACTTGCTGTCGAGTTATGGTGGGGAATGATCATTCAGCATTTACATCTTGGGTACCCTATTACTCCCCACTAATCACAGCTTTTAAATCCACTAGCTGAATTTGAAGCTTGAGATACTAGAAGACTGATTTTTCTATATTTCCACAATGTGGTTGGTTTGTTAGGGGTTTGCTGTTTTGGGCTGTTTTGTTTGGGTTTTTTTTTTGTCGTTTGGGTTTTCGTTTTGTTTTTTTTTTTTTTTTTTTTTTTTTGTTACAATTAGATTGGTTTGAGCTTCAGTTCTATGTTCTGTCTTACCTGACAGCTGCCTAGGCAGGACACCTGAACAAATAAGAGTTATTCGCAGAATGCACTGACTCTGGCTCAGCCATTTCTTGCAGGACATGGGGAAAAAAGGTGCAAAAAGGCAATAAAGGGTATACAAATCTGCACAAATCTGAGCTTTAAATTACCAGTCTTCATGGTCAAAGTTTACTTCTTTTTTGATACAAACTTATAATTCAAGAGAAAGAAAAAAACAACACACACAAAGCAAACAACCAAAAAACACCACGGAACCAATTTTCAAGGAAAAATTCAGAACAGTATGTTTTGAGAAATCTGAACTGATATCCCAAAGAACACATTTCAAAACACTTTACTCCAACATGACGGAAAAGGCTACTGCCCAAGTTTCATGATGCATCTTAAACTCCATTTTGACAGAATTACTCATTCCTTTGCTTTTACAGGTAACATGTAAAGAAGCACCTCAACTCACCACAAAGTTATACAGCATTACTGTTAAGTTACTGGGCCTAAAAATTCTATGGCTTTCCAAAATTCTTTTACATCACACCATTTCTGGTGATGTCATATTCTGGTTCAGCCATTTAATAATAATTTTGTTCTTTTTTGCAACAGCAACGCAAATAAGCCTCTGCTCAAAAGCTTTGTTATTCACTAAGAGTCTTGCTATGCTCCTCCTTTTGATAACCAAAGGTTTATTAAACAAATGCTCTGCTTGAAGGAGAAGAGCCAGACAAGCTGAAGCCAAGAGTAAACATTCAAGTTATGTGGAAACCCCTAGAAACAGTGGAACATTTCCAACAATCCATAACCATTGTCCACTGTCCCTGAAAAGTGTAATTAGCCCATGTCCCACTGGTTCATCAATGCAGCAACGAGAAAGAAAAAAAAAAAAAAAAAAAGACAGACAGCATTGAAGTTGGAATGACTAAGTGTACGCAGCATTTGAAAGTCTACTTGTGTTGAAGGGTTGACAGAAGCAAGACTGAAGTTTTGCTTGCTTCTACTACACTGTGGGAACTGCAAAGTAAAAAAACAAAGCAAAGCATTATCTTGACAGGTAACAATAAGTAGAAAACAAGACAACAGTTATTATGAAATTTAAAAGTTCATGAGAATCCTTTTACAACTGGTTTGGGAAGAAGAGTACCTGTTCTCTGCCAAAGTTGAAAGGGATGTCATTAGATATTTGGCAACTGGATACTGGGAAGCTCAGAATTAGATCAGTAAGTACAGCATGAAGCAAAAAAGGAAAGAGAATCACAAGCAGCTTCAACCTACTCACCCTGACCTGGATAAAAACCCAGGAGGAAGCAAAGCACAAACTGTGAGTTGCCATAACTTAAATATATCAGTGAAAGGAGAAATCGGGCCAAGCGCATGTCGTATGTTATAATTAAGTCCTTACCTATATTTCTCTTCATACCTTTGGTTTCCACAAATCTGCACTCAACAGCTATTCTATTTGAGAGAAGTTATTTTCCATATACTACTTTCTAGCTTTGACAGAAAGGAACAAAGTCATCCCATTCAATGTACATCTGGTACTCTGCAAGACAAAGCTAAACCAGAAAGGCTTCTAGTTTAAAACCCAGCCTCCTAGTAGCATTTCATGCTTTCAGGAGTTCCAAGCAGAGCTCAAGGGCTAAGAGGCACATAAATATACCTATTTTCCACAAAAGTTTAGCTTTTGGTTTTGCTTTTAGTTCTGCTGTCATGTTTTGAGGTGAGGGGGTTGTGTGTTTCTACAGAGCTGGGAAGGTGGGGAAGGACAGGCACATTAAAAAGCTGCTATGAAAGAAAAAGAAAAATTAAAAAAAAAAAAAAAAAACAAAACAAAAAAAACAACACACTAACAAACCAAAAAAATCAACAAAGCAAACCCTCAGAAGAGCAGTATCCATCAAATTTTGGAGAAAGGCTGAGATAATCTGAGATTTCAGTTGTTTTTATTCCAGTGCTACATATTTCAAACAAACAACACTACCATAACCATTTTGTCATAACTATTTCACTGATACACATCCTCCAGTGTGTGGGAAGGCAGGTATGGAAGCAACAAAGGCCTTCTGCTTGTACAACACACTGAGGAACCACACTTCAGAAACTCCTTTTAGCATAGTTGTGCTGGTTAGGAGTAATAAAAGTTCAGTTCAGCCACCAAAATCAAGTTTGTGCTCATGAAGCTGCCTTCTCTTGTGTGCAGTTAAGGCAGCATGGCAAGCAAAAGCTACAACAGGACAAGTACTGCTGCTGGTAGAAGCTGCATTTCAACTAGGCAAAGCACACCATCAGACCTACAGCACTTCTTGTTTAGATTCAGACATACCATTGCAGGAAGATTACACATGTCAGTCTAGTTTAAAAAGCTCTAATGAGATATTACCTTTCAGGAGTCTGGTAAATGCCAAATTAGAACTTTTCCTTCCCCCTCCCCACCCAATAAAATATCCTTCATTATGCACCGTACATAATGCTGTCAGTGCAAACAGTTGCAGATTACCACACAAGAAAGCTATGTTCCAAACCATAACACTCACCACAGGAAGAAATATTTGGAAACAGTACCCTTATGTAAGCACATTATAGCTTTGTTTAGTAATTCAGCACTTCTGCTATCAAAATTATTCAGTAATCTCTGTAGGCTGAAAGAATTTTATACCACCAGTATACTGATTTCAAAGCCAGACTGGGTCCAGAAGTTACAGCTGCTTTCATAAGCACGTAATGCAAGCTAATAAATTCTGCTAACAAAGACATTGTTCTATACACAATCGGCTCTTGTACCTCTATACCGTATTAGCAGAACCAGGGATGTACCACAAGGACACCTGACTGCACAGCTCATGCTGTCAGGACTCATCAGCTCCAACTCAGTACTGCTCTTTCCAATTCAGGGTTTCTAGGCCACATACCACACTGAAGTCAATTCTAACAAGGCATTTTGGTCAGGCCAGACACCAGCTCCAAACTAGCCTTATAGCGCTACAAGTTCTGCAAAAGTGTGGGAATCCAGCACTTGTCCAGGTGCTAACAAGAGTCAGGAAGACTGGCACCAAAACAAAATTCAGTGCTGTTAAACTATTCCCAAGCAGCTGAGCATACCTGCATAGTGTTTTACTTAGTACCTCATGTAAACATACATGGTCTTTCCCCCCAGAGATACACAGACTTTCTAAATACAAGACCAATACTATCTAAATTTTCTTCCACCACATACATACCAGATTAGGCTATTTGGAAAGCTTAGAAAATACCTGGTACTTTTGAAAAAATGCAGTAGAAAAATTAATTATGTAACTGATTTGCCTCATAATACTATTTTTCAGCTTCAGGGGAAAGTGTCTGAATATTCATTCACAGCTCTAATGGCAACATGAGATTAGTACCACCTCCACTTTCTGCTAACAGTGAGTTCACTTTCTACTACCATTGCTCTACTGAATCAGATGCCTAAGCAACATTATCATTTGATTATGAGTATTCAAACAGATTCATCCCCATACCAGTCTCTCATTATTCCTAACATGAAAAAACAGTGTGAAAATACATCACACTGTTCTTCATGAAGAGGAGGAGGAGGAGAAGGAGAAAAATCCTACCCAGAAAGTCAGAATTGCTTTATCCTTCAAAAAGACTTCAGAAGGCGCTTGAAGCTGTCTCCACTCTTGCAGCAAAAGTGAGCTAATCCAAACAATAGCAAAACCAGAATCTGGACATCTTTTAAACCAGCAGATGAGTAAGCAACACTAAAGCATAGATGCATTCTCACACAGTACAAATCCTTAAATCTGTATTTGAAGCAGTCAAAAACTCATTCAAAAAAAGTTCACATTACCCGTGCCAGAAAGACATTCGATGAAAATGCATATACAGGGAAGAAGACAGGGTCTCACACCCAAATGACTGCTCAGAATAATCTCTTCTCAAAGCAAGGGCTGTGAGGAAGCCTTTTAGTAACAAAGTTTTACAAAGGTGGCAATTTGTGACAACTAGAGAAAAGTTACTATTTCAGATATTAGGATTATTTCTACCCCTTTAAAAAAAAAAAAATAAAAATAAAAGAACTTCACCGTTAATCAACGCATTGACCTTATAAATACTCTTGGAAGGAGAGTGGAGAAAAATAAACCTTCTAAGAACAATTCACTACCTTATCTCAGGGAAGCTTTCTTGTTCTTTTCTATTCAGAAACAGATCCCTATTGTACACCAATCATCTGGAAGCCAAAAAGCTTACCACAAAGGCCTTGGCCATGTTGGAAAAAGACTGGGAGGACAAAGTGGGACAAAAAAAGCACTTTACAAGTTATAGAAAAAGAAAAATAGAATACTAGATTGCAAAAACTAGAGCTTTATATACATAATCTGCAGAACTAAACCAACTGAATGTTACATCCAAGCCATTCACTGACTGTACTGTGTTATATGTCGATATTCTAAAATGCTGGACAGCTACACATTTGAACAAGCTCAACCTAGAAAATTTAATTTCTTATTATATACCTAAGAGCCACCTATACTACATACAGCAAGCTAAGCGAACAAGGCTTGCTGGGTTTTTTTTGTGAGGCTTTTTTGTGAAGTCAGATGAACTTTGTCTCAATACTTTGGAATTCTCACCTGCATATATGAAATTGCAATACTAAAAACAGAAGGCAAAATGTTAACTACTGCAACACACAGTGTGACAAAGTGAAAACTTGTTGAAGTTCGGTTTTAAACTTCTTACCAGTGTTTAAAACATCATTTCTGATCAGTATGAGCACTTGTTAAATCTACCATCTGCAACTACAAATATTTATTTGATGTTACTTTGGAATGAAGATAATGCACTGCTATCCAAAAATCCAAAATTAAACTCCGGATGGCATTTTCATTTATCAGGTAGCTCACTGAAATCATTGCAATACTTTAATTAGAGGAATAAGTACTACAAACAGAAATATCCCTGCTTTTGAAACACCGTATAGCATTGCAGAAATCTGTGAACTTTTTTTATGTCAGTAACAAATTTTGTATTAAGTAAGACTTTATGATTGACAGGTCTATAATGAGAAGGACAACTACACTAATCAGCCAAGCAGGGATCACTTAAGGTTCCACATCAGTGAAAAATGGAAGGGGTAACAATCTCTAGCTGCTGCAGAAATTAAAACAAGCGTGGAAGAGGAGGGAGGAAAGAAGGGAGGCACACATACATACACATTTTCCTCTACATTTGTGAAGCCTTAAGTGAAGATGAAGTTTACAAGCTAGCCTTGCAGAAAAAGACTCCAACATACTACATCTATACCCACAAAAGATTCTTTATAATTCTCCCTATGCAAAAAGTTATCAATATCTTCCTATACGTACACATACACACATGACATAATACAGCTTTAACATGACAAAACAATTTAAAAAAACCCTGGTCAAAACTATTACAAGTATTTTATAATGTCAAGAGTTTAAACCCTGTTCCAGCTTGTCTAGAGGAATCATCCACTAACAGTCATTTCAACAAGTAACACATTTACCAGGACAGAAAAAGAAATGGCAGCTTCTATTTTCATTCTGCAACCTGACAGTTACAAATGAGCCAAGTTTACGGAAAGTTAAGTATCAGTATTTTGCCTAATGACGGGATTTATCCCCACAAAGCTCCGCAAGAACATGCTCACCAGACACTCCACAGCTTCCAATCAATAGTTCTACTAAAACAGAATACAGATGCAGTGAATATGAAATAGAACTTTTTCTAATTCAAAACAGCAGCAAAAGCCAATTCTAAAATGCTCAGTGCTACCGCAGGTATTGAAACACAAACTTCATCCTCAAATTAAAGACAGCAATAGCTGTCCCCATAGAGCAAATGCAACATTTACCTCCCAGATTTTGTTGAAATATTATTAAAAAAGAATAAAAAGGCAGTATGCTAGAACTTCTTCCTTCAGAGCTGCCCCAGGCCAGTCCAAACATTTATTAGATAACAAACCTCAGAGAAGTAAAAAAAAAAATTTCATTTTCCTCACTCTCCAAAAGCCTTCAATGCCAATACACTTTCATTAAAGAAAGAGGCTACTGAAAACAACTAGAAGGCTTTCTGACACCTACTCTGAAGAAATACAGCTACAAGCAAGAAATGTATTTTTGTCATAGTGTGCTCTTTCAGGAAACTCTGCTGCAGTCAGTCTCAAGGTCTGGGCTTACAGGAAGAAAAAAAAAAGAAAATGCATATTGCCTTAAGCAAAAGCAAAAGAAAACCCAATTCAGAAATACTGATCATATGAATCGACATTATCTGAGCTGGGCAATAACACGTAACACTGATAATCAGCAACCCAAGTCAAACAACCTCACTTCAAATGAAGCTGGCTTCAGACTTCTGGCTACGTTTTAAAGTTTATCAAGTGGTTTTTGCACTTCCACATTAATCTCCAAATGATACTTACTTCATTTCCATGTTTCTGCAGAAATTCTATTTCCTGTTGTGTGAAAGTAGTCATTGAAATTGACTTCACTCTGTGAGGTGGATTCAAGCCCCGTCTAAAAGAAGAAGCAAGTAGTATTTAGTCAGTATTCAGGAAGTCTGTCATCATATGATCACTTTTAACATTACAATCAAAAGCCAGTCAGTTTGAAACTCAGGAGCCATCTCTGTAAAATGCACCCATTTTGGTACTGCCATATAACTTAAGGCTGCATAAGATCATCTTAAAATAACATTCAGCATGCAAAGTAGAATAATTGAGCTTTAGGAAAGACCAATATTTACAACTGCAGATGCAAACTCACTGCAATACATTCTATGCGAATTAAAGAAAACAGAATTAGGCTCTTGTTTAAATCCTAATCTGCTTCCCAGAATCTGTTCACCCTTGCTTCTACCTTTCTCCCATTCTTCAGCTTTTCTGTTGTTTTCTTTTTCTCCAACTCCTCCCTCACTTCAGGCTATTCCTAGTGCAACTTCTGCACAATCACTAGATTTCTTCAAGCTAAACTCCCCAGCTCAGGTTCCTTTTCTCTTGCTTTAACCTATATTTCCTGTTTCGTGACAGGATCTTTTTCTAGCTCCCTTTTGCCCTTCCATCCACAGGTCTGTTTCCCTTCCTCCTCCCAAAACTGCACAAAGTTACAACAGCAAAAGCAAAAAAAAAAAAACGTTTTTATTGTGTTCTCAAATGAGAGATACCATTAGTAATGTAGTAGCTCAAAACTTCAGCAGCTCTGCCTTAAGCAAAGACTGGCACTATTCTCATACCCATGCCAGAGACTGCTGAAGCAAGGCTAACAGAAACTCAACTCATTCGCACTGCCAAAGCCTGACATTGTCGACCCCAGTTCAGTCAAAACCCACAAGCATGAAGAAAAATCCTGCTGAGCAACAGTGCAAGTATAAGAAAAAAGCTGTCTTTCTTTTCAAGCTCTTTCTTTAAATACAACCTAAGTATTGCTTTTGCCCACAAATACTTAAAATCAAGCCACTTTTTGCTCAATGGAAACAAGAATATTACATCCTACATACGCCAAACAATGGAGACACTAACTTAGGCAATACAATGGGGTTAGTTTAACAGTTATTCAGGCCAGTATTTTTGTAACAAAAAGAGAAAAAATAAAAAGAAAAAAAGACTATATATTAATTATGAGACATCAAAGAACACAAAATTCTGTGGTTATGGATATTAACTGAAAGTTTCCAGAAAGGAAGTTGGGGGAAACTTGCAGAATGTAATATGGGCCTAACAAACAACTAAGAAAAAAACTGGTAAGAGTTAGCTTTATTGCTTGTATTTTTGACTACGCTTTAATTATAAATTTGGTTCATACTGCTTTTAGGAATAAAGAAAAACCACACCACTGGCATCCAATTTAACACAGTAGCTTTCTTTAAACTCCATGTTTCAAGAACACTATAAATTATTATACATCAAAACAGCGTATAACAAAAATCTGATGACCCATACAGTAATATTTTATACTCTATAGTCTTACAGAAAAATTTTAGCCAGGTGGTTGGCATCCACCTGGTATTTCACAGAAGTATGTTCCATCAAGTTCTATATTACAATCACTTGCTTTCAAGAGTAAGCATAAAACTGGTTCCATATACCTTAGTCTGTTCAATTTACTCTCCTCCTACTAAGGAAGATGAACAGTTAGTTGTAAACGATTTCATGACTATTTTAAAAGCTAGGGCTATTCATTAACACATTCACATGTTTTTTAGCATAGCTAGTGTACCTAAACTTTCATGCTAGGTTCTACTGGAAATTAATTTTACAGTAAGTATAGCTTAAGTGCTATATTGTCCCTGTTTTTGCAACTGAAAGGCACTGCACAAGTTTAAGCAGTACTTACTCTATACTGATCTGCTATGACTCTTCAAAACATTTACATCAGTAAACACTTCTATTCAGTTCTGTTAAGCAGTAGTATCAAATATACTTAAAGCATCGACAGGATTTTGTTTAGACTCACCAGAAACTTCCTACATGCCTCTCACATTCCAGTGAGGATTGCTCTAGAGTTTTAAGTTTCAGGTTATAAAGTTCCCTGATTTACATATTATACCCAAAATGCACAATGAGATTCTTTTTTTTTTTTAATACCCTTCTGCTAAAGGAGGGCATCCCCATTCCTAAAGCTCAGATCACAACACAGAAGCATTAGGTGACTTGCATGATGAAAAAGACCATGTTGCTACATCCATCGTCCAGGAGGATTGGAAATCCTGAACATAACATTAACAGCCATAAATGCAAAGTTAACGATCAAGCTGTAGTATTATTCATACAAGTATTTATGTTTACTTAATATGGCAAGGGGTGGTGGGAAGCCTGTGAAAAGCTTCCTCTTATGAAAGCACTGCAAGAAGTCAGAGTAGAACACAATTCAAGACAAAAGATTGCATTTTTCAGCATATAAATATAGCCCACAAGATATGCATTATTTTCCTTAGATAAATTACTTCGATTCTACCATTAGGACAGCTAAACTCTAAATTCTTTTATTATTTCTAACTAGGATGAGCCACTTTCAACAACATTATACCCATTAACTGACTAGAATCTCCCTAAAACAGTGCAGTTGAGATTTATGAAGCAGAACTCGAGAACAGGTACAAAAGGTACTCTTACTTGAAAAACCTGAGATGTTTTATATGCTTCCTTACCTACAAAGAGTACTTGATGACCCAAATGATTCACAAACAACTCATCTACATATGGGGGAAGCTTACTGGCAGACAGTCAAGTATGATTATCCCTTCTGGGGAATTCACAAGCCTCTGGTTTTGTCTCAAAAAAAAAAAAAAAAAAGCAGCATCTACCACATGGTTTATTTCCTCACATGTATGTTCAAACTTAAACAGGGAAGATTTAGGTAGATATAAGGAAGAAATACCTTGCTGTGAGTGTGGTGAGGCACTGGAACAGGCTGCTGTAGGAAGAAGTGGATGCAACATCCCTGGCAGTGTTCAAGGCCAGGTTGGACAGGGCTTTAAGCAACCTGGTCTAGTGAGAGGAGGGTTGGAACTAGATGATCTTAAGGTCCTTTCCAACCCTAACTATTCTATGATTTTACAAGAGCTTTGCATAGTTTTAATGCTTTACAATATTCCGTATTTACCCGAAGATAAAATTGATTATAGTCCCTTAGTCCAAATTAATAATACCTAAGTTTAAATTGACCCTGAACAAGTATTTGCAACCTGCACCCATGCAGCAGTACCATTTACTCCTTTCTCTAGCACAGAGCTCCTGAAGATGACAACAGCCAAACACTCCCTCAGCACTTAATCCAGGTCACAGTTACCTCCTAAGAGATCCTTGAAGAAGATGACAGAGTAAAACTATTCTGTCATCTGCACTCATCCAGCACACCATAGCCAGAACATACCACATGTAGATCCCACTCATCACTGCCACTTTCTACATGTTCAGTGGTTATTTCTGAAGAATAGCATTGTGACCAGAAGTTCCTGCTATGAAATTATACTCCACTGCCCCTCCACTGAATTAGTCCAGGCTTCCACTGACACAGCCTATCACAGGGGCAGCTAGAGAACGAGTTCTCTATTCCTCAGACAGCATTGTTAAAATTGATGCTCTCACAAACAAAGGAAGCTTTAGGCCACTGATACAAGATTTGAATTATGGCAATTACAGCATTAAACATTTAAAATGCTGTCAATGAGCACTGAACATTCATTATCAGCGTAATTTAGTAGCAAATTATGGCTGAACTTGTAATTGTTGGCAGAGTGGCCATTCCAGATGTCACTAAATCTGTCTGCAAAGGCCAGGGCTGGGAGCAGAAAATAACTTAAGAGTGGGATCTGCTGGAACACAGGGTCACTACCATGGGAGGAACAATGGGCTGACAGCTATGCAACACCTTCAATGTCCTCCTGTATCACATTCTAACAATCTTAAATCTAAGCCAGTAAAATCCGATTCCCTAGGAAGCAGGAAGTTAATGATTCAAATTCAATTGCCAAAGCATCAGAGCACCCTATGTCCCAAGGTGTCTGTAAAAAAAGCTTTACAATACCCATGTCACAGCATCTGTTACTATTTCTATGATACTGTTATTAGCAAAGAGAATATAAGCAGTACTGGTCATTCCTCATAGTTGTAGACATCCCTGGAGACCCTCCCACCATCTCACAAGCTCATTTATTTTTAACAGCAAATGGCTCACACACACATTTAGAAGCATAGTCAAGGTTAAATTAACTTCATTCTCAAAAAAAAAAAAAAAAAAAAAAAAAAAAAAACCAAAAAAACAAAATAAAAACCACTACTACAAAGACCACAAAAACCCAACATCCTTTCTAAACTGTGCAGTATTCACAGTGGCGTAGACATTTCCTTTGCTCTCCAGCCATGAAACTAACACTAACATACTAAATACCCTCAATATATATATACACATACTTAAAACACACAGAGCCATTTTCCAAACATGCCCCAAAATATACGTGTGTGTGTGTAGAACTAGAAAGTCATGCCAACATAACCAGAGTCATCTTCACTGTAGCAGTTTATTTAAAGCATTTTAATTTCTGCAAAATATCTTTTGGGAAAAGGGATAATAAATCACCACGACTGCACATAGATTCGGGGGGGGGGACGGGACGGGACGACGGGAGGGGAGAGACACAGACTTATTAGTTTGTTTCTCGTACCTGCCATCAAATATTCCCATCTCAGATTTTAAAATTTCAGCTAGGAATATTATAAGCAGCCAGAAGACCACATGATCCAATAATCGTAAGAAATAGCATTAAAGATGTGATAAATGACTCACTTTGTAGTTTTCTTAATTTTATTGAATAGAGATAAGCAAACAGCGCTGGGTGCACGGGGAGTCTCCTCTCCACCAACACGCA
>JASSUY010041915.1:0-22007 GCA_032466535.1 Forpus xanthops
CTAGTTTGGGTCAGGTGTCCTGTCTCTGCTTCCTCCTGGCTTCCCCTTCTCCCTAGCAGATCATGAAACTCAGAAAGTCCTTGGTCAGAGTAAACATTACTGAGCAGCAACTAAAAACATCAGTGTTATCAGTGCTGCTCCCATGCCAGAAGTCAAAAAACATGGCACTGCACCAGCTACTAAGAAGGAGAAAAATTACTGCTACTGCTGAACCCAGGAAAGTATTTCAACCTGTAGGAGTTGCATTCTTTCGCTTTTCCTCCCCATCCCTCTGGGAGTGGGGGGGAGGAAGGCGGGGGAGTGAAAGAATGACTACATTGTACTGGGTTACCAGCTGGGCTTAAACCGTGACAAGGATACAATTGGCCATTCAAAATGTTGAATCTAATGATGTAATGGAGATATTTGAGTTATTCCATGCTACTTGGAAAAAAATACCAAAGGTGCAAAGTAGCTTAAATATAGAGGTAATCTTCAGTTGTAAGAAATTGTTGTTTTAAATGCTTCCAATCTTCCTTTTCTTACCAAAGCAATATATTTTATGTTAATTTTATATTTTTATTAAGAAGCTAACTCACCTAGTTGTAGCCAAAAGAGAATGATGTTTCAGCTGTTTCTCCGGAAATCTTATTTCACTATATGTTGCCAAATACTTGAACCACAATGAATGCCAGCACTTTTCCATTATCTGCTGTTAGCTTTAGTTCTAAAAAGCACCCTGTATTCTTCCTGTTCCATAATCCATTGTTCTTACATCTGCTGACTCTGTGCATTAATTTATATTGAAATAAATATAGTTTCCCTGAGCAGGATAAATAAAATTTTTGTGAAACATTAGCATTATATTATTATTGTTGCTCAGTACCTCTTTTAGATTCCATTACCTTATGAGTTACATAGTGCTAGCTTTCCATGGAGCATTTTTTTTTTAATGAAATTTAGAGAAAGTCCCGCTTCACCAAATTTTATTCCTTCTAGTCTTTTTTCATACTATGTTTCTTTCATGGATAGTGATATGGAATTGTCTAATACAATTTCTTCCTTTTTTTTTTTCATTTTTTAACACGAATAGGGATTACAGAAAAAAAAAAATAATAAAGGAAAGTTGTTACAGGGCTGTTTTGTTTCTTCTTTTCCCAAGGGAAGGTTCAGGTGTATGAGAATAAGAGTAATAGTCTTAGCAAGAGATTTGCTGCATAAACCAAAATATACTGGAAAATGTCCTTTGTAGTAACCACAATGTGAAACAGAAAAAGAAGGCTACATATTAAGAAGTAAAAAAGAGTAAAACACATTCATAAATAATTCAGTGAAAAGAAAAGAAGTCAGTATGTTTTACTGATATCTATAAAATGTTTACTGTCTCAGATTATAAATGTTTGGATAAGTCACTTTTTGTTTACAGGAATATTTGTGAGGGAAAAATGAAGATATTACTTTCAAATTCTTGACATTTTTTACTGGTTTTATAATATTTTTAGAAAGTATTTTATTAACTATGCAAGATATTAAAAAATATGAAGTATAATAATTCTTTTAAAGCAGAAATTATTATTAAATCAGTATGACCAGTGAAATAGCAAATACTTAATAGCAATTTAAAATAGCGAATATTCTATAGCTGAAAAATGAACCAGGGTTTAAAGTATGCTGTAAAAATTCACTGAAAATTGCAAAGAAGAGAAAGAAGGTCTAACAGCATATAATTTATAAGCAGAGGAAAAAAATCAGTTTTGAAAATGTTCATATCTTTGAGTATATTCAAATAGTCATGTTCATGTATGGTTTATGAATATCTCTTCTGTGTAAGAATTCCAAATCTGCTATGATAATGTGCATGCCACACTGGGGCTTCCTACAAAACCAGCTAGCATCCCCAGGGATAAACTCTTCTAAACTTTTTTTTAGTTTTTATTCAATGAAATACATTTATATGTGCATGGGCAATGAAGCTGGTGAAGGGTCTTGAGAACAAGTCTTATGAGAAGCAGCTGTAGGAACTGGGGATGGAGGAGGCAGAGGGTAAACCTTATGTCTCTATGCAACTATCCAAAAGGTGGTTGCAGTGAGGGGGGATTGGCCTCTTTTCCCAAGTAACAAGCAACTCGACAAGAGAAAATGGCCTCAAGTTGCACCAGGGGAGGTATAGACAGGACATTAGGAAAATTTTCTTCACTGAAAGGGTTGTCAAGCATTGGAACAGGCTGACCAGGAAAGTGGCTGAACTGCCATTCCTGGAGTAATTTGAATGTTGTGTAAATGGGAAGCTTAGGTACATGCTTTATTGGTGGACTTGGCAGTGGTAGGTTAACAGCAGGACTTGATCTTAAATGTTTTTTCAACCTAAACAATTCTATGATTCTATAATTCTATGTGTGATGCCATAAATGAACTTTGTTTAAGAATGACGGTAAAGCACAGCCTATGATGTCCCTGTTTTCATAGAATCATAGAATAGTTAGGGTTGAAAAGGACCTTAAGATCATCTAGTTTCAATGCCCCTGCCAAGGGCAGGGACACGTCCCATGGGCAGGGATGCCTCCCATGGGCAGGGACGTCTCCCACTAAACCATGCCACCCAAGGCTATGTCCAACCCGGCCTTGAACACGGCCAAGGATGGAGCATTCACAACTTCCCCAGGCAACCCATTCCAGTGCCTCACCACCCTTGCAGTAAAGTATTTTTTCCTCAGATCCAATCTAAACTTCCCCTGTCTAAGTTTGAACCCATTACCCCTTGTCCTCTTACTACAGTCCCTCATGAAGAGGCTGTCCCCAGCATCCCTATAGGCCCTCGTCAGATATTGGAAGGCTGCTATGAGGTCTCAATGCAGCCTTCTCTTCTCCAGGCTGAACAGTCCCAACTTTCTCATCCTATCTTCGCATGGGAGGTGTTCTGGTCCCCTGATAGTCCTCGTGGCCCTCCTCTGCACTTGTTCCAACAGTTCTGTGTCCTTTTTATGTTGAGGACACCAGAATTGCACACAATACTCCAAGTGAGGTCTCACGAGAGCAGGGTAGAGGGGCAGGATCACCTCCCTCGACCTACTGGCCACACTCCTTTGGATGCAGCCCAGGATACGGTTGGCTTTCTGGGCTGCAAGCTAACACTGCCAGCTCATGTTCATTTTTTCTTTTGAACATGATAGAAAAGCATCATTATTTAGAAATTCATACTAGGGAAAACAGCCTTTGAAGTAGATTTTGTTTTGTTTTGTTTTGTTTTAAAACAAGGTATTGCAAGAATATATAAATGAGGAATATTTATTTTTATGTTATTATATGCAAAAAGTATTTTTATCCTGTAATAAACACTTTCACAAAATGTACCTCTTAAACTTGGCATGCAGTATCTGCATCTATACAAAAATTTCATTGAAAATTTAATAAAAACACTAAAGATATAATTTGAAATTTTCAGAAGAAACAGAAATTATACGCATTACTGAATATAATAAATCAAGAATATGGAAATCGTCCAGTATAAAAAAAAAAAACCTCTTTTTTGAGTAACTTGAATGCATGTAGGCTACATAATATTTAGCAAAGGGATAATTGGATTACCTTGCATTGCAGCTTAAAAAAAATAAATCTTGTAAATTCTTAAGACTGATGTTACTCATTCCCCATAAGTCTTGCAAATGATGACATACCTGGATTTCAAAGTATCATCTGAAAGAAACAATAGCAGTCTCAACGGCATTGTGTAAAAGAAAACTCCCTTTCATTTCAAGTGGCACAAATATTTTTTCCTCTCAAAGTGTAGCAGGTGGCAGCAGGGACAGTTACAATTGGAACTATTTGGTACAAAATGATTTCAAAAAAGACATGCTAAGCACCAGGTGAATGTTCATGGTTTCATTAATAACTGTATACCTTAAAGTGCTTTCTTTGGTTGTTCCCCATGACCCCATCAAAATGTCAGTCTGTCTCCCCTGGGACTTAAAATAGGACAAGTTTTGTGTTAAAAGCTGTGCTTTGTCAAAAATGGCAGATTTGGGAGCTTTGAAGCTGGACTACTTTTTGCTCAATTAGACTGAGCTCAGAATCACAGTACGTAGCCTCACCCTTACGGAATGTGCACAGTTATCTGCAGCTGTGCAGCAGTATAATTCAAGAAAAATATGTATGTGACTACAGGCATATTTCATGAGAAAGATTAGTTCTGTTTGAATGACACATTGTACAGTATTAGACAAAAAAGAATGTCATACCATCTAATAGACAAAAATGAATGTCATATCATCTAAGTGCATAAAACATGCACAAGGGGCAGAAAACATGTGACAGACTTCTCTGTGTTACCTAGATGTCTGAGTTCTTGGTTGTGCTAGATTTGATGTGGCTTAGAATAACGCAGTAATGAGTTTTCTTTTGCATGCACACACAAACCAGTATTGTTATTTTCTGTTACTACACACACTAAGCTTCAGGAAGCCTTTTTTCTGGAAACACAGCATTGCTACTCTGCTATATTTTTAATATCTGGGTTATTTTTTTTTTCTTCTGGTGACAGAAAGTAAACTGACTTTTCTTTAACATCTATTAAATTGAATGTTCTTTTAGTTGATACATTTTTTTTTTCAGATTTTTGGATTACCAGATTTATTTGTGTTTAATCATGTTTAAATCGTTTAAGTTTGATGCATCAAATAGGATTAATCTCCTTGCTCTGTCTTATAAAATCATGTCCAAAGATGAACTGCTCTTAGAAGAATCTGTGACAAAGTGGTTCCAGGGGCAATTATTTACCACATTCATCATCTATGTCTGACTCACTGTAGGCATCTCACGGGGCGCTGAGTGATGCACTGAAGACTGAAGTCACCAGCTATATAGTTTTGTTATCTGTACATGTGGTCCATAAATCATAATTATTTAATCTCCTTGCTGCTCATGAATTTCTATTGCATGAATTGTCTTCTTCTCTTTTGCATCTCAATGAAGATATTTTCTGATTGTATTTAAAGTTATAAAAGTGATTCTTTTTTTCCTATTTATAGAGACTTTCTGTAGGCCTCTTAATCTAATAATCTGAAGGTAGACATATCTTCTGTGCCAATACATTATTTAAAATCTAACAATGTTGTTGTTTCTACATAGTAGCAAATGGTGTGGCTTTTCTCACCCAAAATTTAGCATTTTTTTAGGTTTGTTTTCAGAAGAGTTTTATTACTTTGTTTCTGCAAGGTAGAGGATTTTTTTAGGTTTTTTTTTGTTTGTTTTAGAGCTGCAAAGGGAATCTTTTTAAGCTGCAGCACTTTTTATAGCACTGTCTTCAAGTCAGCCATCATAATCCATTTCCCCTTTGTCCTTCTTTTTCAGATCTTCATTGCCTTAGAAGATAGACCCTCTTCCAAAGTCCCATTTCACAGTCCCACACATGTTCCATTCCATTCACTAGATCAGATGCTTCAAAGGATGGCAGAAAGACCCAAATCTTTGCTGTTACAGGTGATGCTGATTCCCTACCCTCCAAACCAGCTTAAGTAAATCAACCTTTCATACCGGCTTTTTGCAGCCACAATTATAACATTAATATAAGCCATTAAATGAAGAATTCAGACATGAACCTGAGCAGAGGGACAGGTCATGCTCAACCAGCTAATTTTATATTTTTTTTTAATGGAGCATTGGTTGTTTACACTATTTGGTGACACTAGAAGTAAGACTTCAACACCAATACCAAACGCTGACTTTAGATAAAATTTAAAAATTTAGCAATGCTTTATGGACAAATTAGAGGTTTTGTTGCTGTTGCGTTTTGTTTGCTTGTTTGGTTTTTTACTGGCCTAGGAAGTAATGGATATTTTTTTTTTTATCCATGAGCTTTCTGGTGGCTACTACTTCAGGTCATAATAAATCAACTTGTTCCATTAGACACAGATCAAGGTAAGTTTTAAGGCATTATTTTGAGAATGTGAGGAAGATCTTGATTCTATAGACAATGATGTCTGGCTCAATCCAAAAGGATAGAAAAGGATATCAGTTTAATTCATATTTGATACATTAATTTACAAAATATTTCACAAAGGCAGTTCATTAAAATTTAGAAAGTTTGTATTTTTTGAGGTTTTTGACTGCCAGTCATGGCTGTTTCTGCTTCCAATCTTATAGAGTACGCCAAAATTCTTTACCACTATGAGTTTTCTACTTTTAATATGCTTGCTCTTTTCTTACACTTAGCTGTGCTGCAAAGGGGAAGAATAAGAGAAGACTGCAATTTTCTTCTTCCCACAGACTACAATTTGCCCTGTGAGCTCTTTGTACTTCATACCTTCTAAACTGCATAAGAGTAATACTAGTCTTTCTAAAGAGAGAATTGTTTGCAATTATTGGTCATGTGTTTTCTTTTTCCATCTGTATGGGTGTGAAGTGCAGGCATCTGTAAAGACACAAATAGTATTTTGTCATTTGAATGCATTTGAATATAAGTTTTCAGTTTAAATTAAAAATCTACGTAGAAGCTAATTTATTATCGTAGAATGGTTAAACAGGTGGCAACATGTATTCAAAAGTAGATGTCCAAAGCAACCAAAGTCTGTCTTTCCACATCTGTAATTCCTGATATTTCACGTCTTTGACTATCAGTATGTTTTACTTAATGAGATTTTTACTTATTCATGAGAAAAAAACAGGGTTTATAAAAGTAATGAAATGCTTTTTGTCTTTCACTGTATTATTGATAATATGGTTTAATCCTCTTATATTTCTAAATTGGGGTAAGATGAAATTTTTAAACATAAATAAATGTTTCTTGTTTGCTACTCATTTGACCTTCATTTTCTGATAGATTATTTGACCACCATACAATTCAGATGAGGCAAAGAAAAGTCAGAATTTTTTAGTTTCTATAAGACATTACACAGTGGAAAATACTGATTTTATAATGTCAGTTCCAATACCGTAACGTTTACTTTGCCAATTATGCTTTCCTACAAATTTACATTTGCATTTATCTCAGTGTTCAGATTCTGTTTAAGATTTTAAAAAGTATAAATATTACAGACACCATGTATGGTGCCTACAAATCTTGCAACTCTTAAATACACTAATAAGGCTTTAAAGAGCAATTATCTTTTGAAATTGAATCCTTATTTTGCATCCCTCCCTCTGAAAAATATTTTTAAGTGTTATTTTGTAGCTCTTCCTGTCTTCCAAATTAATTCATTTAAACTTGTAAATCAAACTTGGCACAAAATTCATAGTGGACTAGGTGGAACAATTAAGAATAGCATTTTTCCTAGATCAATAAGAGTCTAAAATAACAATTAGTATGCAAAATAAAGCCAGCCAATAAATCATGGTAAATAAACAGTCAATGAGAAGGAATTAACCAAACATTAGCAAAGAAGTCATAGCAGATTGATTGGAAAAATATTTACTATTGCTCTAGGCAGGCAGATCTCCACTTCAGCTAGGCAAAGAAATATAACCTAATAAATAAGACAAGAAAGGTAGAAACAGGTATTGGCAGCCTGCTATTATTTTCAACGTGTTCCTGGTACTATTTTGACAGTGAACACCTCAATAAGGCTAATATATTTACCAAACAAATTGGTAACAATAAAAATAAACTGTGTTCCAACACAAAAAATAGATGTCATCTGAATGTAGCTAATGGTAGTTTCTAAACAAAATAAGGAATAGCATTTTTTATAGAACATGGAGTTAAACTATAGGAGACTTACACCAGTTCACTGCGGATACCAAAAGTATGGTAGATAAAAATCCAATATGTGTTTCTATTTGTATAAAAGCGATTTAATGAAAAGGAGTTAAGAAAAAGAAAACATGTTTTAAAAGTGTGGGATAATACACTGTACGTCTTTTCTTATACCTCTCTGGAGTTTTTTTGGTTAGTAGCAATATAAGCAACTATCTCTTACTTATGTTATTATTCATACTTTGGTTTATATTGCTCATGACCAAATGTAATGCAATTTAGGTAAAACAATGCAGTTTGATAGTGTTAGTATCTAAACAGTTCCCTGTGCATACATTTTTTTAACATCTGTAGGTTTTCTGTCTGGAATTTATACATTTTCTGTGTAGCTTTGCGGAGTCTTAAGCTCTTGTGGTGATGCACCTTTGGTAGCTTATTGACTGCTATTTAGGAAAAACTATCTACTATAGAATTGCTGGAGGTTCAATTTTGTTACACTGCAATACCTTCAATTACTACTCTGCAGTAGTACTTGATGTTTACTAAATTTTATTACTTTAAGTCTCTTTGGGTACCCAAAGTGTTTTCTCCATTTCCTTATTTCACATAAAGTCAACAGTTAAGAATTTGTTTGATTAAGAACTTGGCAAATTTTCTGGTTGGTTGGTTGATTGGTTTGTACTGATCTAGCTGTATAATTACACCAGTGCTGATCGCTATCATACCATGTAGCAGATAAGCCACTGATATAATTCTGTTCTGTGTGCTCTGCTCCTGGTGCAAGCGTACATAAAAGTATCTATATTATACTGATTAATCATTGTATAATAGTGATTAATGTAGGTTAAATTGTGCTTTAAAGTTTGCAACAGCCACAACAGATATTCCTGTAGTCCTAGGATATTAATGGCTCAAAAGACAGAACTTTGAAAAATAGTTTTGCAGTTACTGAGTATGAAGTGGAGTTGTTACGAAGTTACCTTAGCAAATAAAAATTTAGGTATTTACATAATTGAGCTATATCTGCAGTTATGAATCAATTGTTTAGCACCTTGTCAGTATGATGGGATAAGACTAATATACTTAAGTATGACCTGAAATAAACATGGGTGTATTCAACTCATCATTATCCTTTTCAATTTTCTAGTTAAAACTACTCATAACAATTTTTGAGGAGGAGAAAGGAAAAAGAGAAAAATATTTCTGTTGTTGATCCAGGACGTATCTTAGCTGTACTGTTTGATGTAGCTACCCTTTTGATAGGCTTTGGATGGTCAGTTGACCTTTTTCTCCTAATACCTCCAGCATTCAAGTACTTCAGAAATTATGGCTTTTTGCTTGCTTTAGCTATACCTATTCTTATGAGCACAGTGTTTATTCCCTTCTCACTGTAATGTCAAATTGAAGGTAAATATTTGCCATGCTATTGCCATCTCCTTTCAATATAGCAAAGGCTTAAAGTATGAGCTCAGTATATACTTAAGGCTCCTAAGCCTGTGTAGTGAAGTTGGATATTGCTGTTCTTTGTCAAGCTAATACCAGACAGAAAGGAGACAATAAGGTCACTTCAGGTAAGATCAGTACAATTGATCTTTATTGCATTGGGTGGGTTCAGTGAAATCACTAAGGGAAAGAAACCCAACTGACCAGTTGACTTTATAACCTATGAAACTCAGAAAGCATTGTGGATCATGAGTAGAGCAATAACAATTTTGCTTAGAAATGGAAATTCAATTCTCAACTTAGAGTTAATGAGACCATTATAGTGTTTTCCATAGTTCTGAACACTTAGAGGCTGTTGTGTTAAATTCAAACTGATTTGTATTGTTATGTTCTGTAAATGACGGAAATTAGCATAAATCATCTGAAATGTGCCATTTGAAATGCAGTACAGAGGGACACTGAGGATATTGCCTTTCCACTTTGCAAAGCATTAGTATATAATGACTTTGTATCCCTTATGTTAATATTCCATGTATGTAAATGTTAAATGCTGAAAAAAAAAAAAAAAAGAAAACTTTGTTTGCTTTATGTTATATTCATCCTGGTAATGAGTTATAAAGTATAGTGGGCAGCAAAAACATTGATGGTTAAGGAGGCAAAAAAGTTGTGAACAGAAAGTATTGTTCATATTATTCCATATACTGGCTAAATTTGGTTTAGAGAATTTAACAGTAATATATTTTCTAAGAAATGATATTCATGATGAAAAGGAATATAATGTCAACATTTTTCACTTAGGGCTTGGGAGTAAGGCAAGGAGTCATAAACACACAGAGAGTTCCTTATAGGTAACTGCTTGTTACTAAACTTTATCTTGGAGATAGCTTAAAAAAATCCATGGGAAAAAAATTCATCCATATATGGTATGCCAAGTGGTCCACCTGCTTTTACTTTGACCAGATTAAAGAAAAGAGTTTATATTATTTTCACATAGTAAATTTGTAATGGTTTAAAAAAAAAAAAGAAAAAGATGATGTGGATTGAATGCTCTGAAAAACAGTAATTGTGCATTTTTCATACAGGGTTGATTTAACTTTTAGGGCTGGAGCTACATACAACAGAGAACAGTCAGTGAATCTTTTCACATAATACAGAGAAATTTGAATGCTCCTCTGAACTTTTAGATTCATCCTCTTTCATTAACTCTTTAATATCCTCTTCAAAATATTTCATTCATCATCAAGACTTCTTTATTTTAAGCTCCTTTGCTTTTGTCTCCCAATCTCCTGTAAAGAAAAGAATGGAAAAAGAAAGGCGGTTTTGTCTCCACTCCTTAAAATTCTGAACATCTGTTCTGTGTGCACATGTATTTAATTGTGTAGGCTTATGACAAGTTTCTGTATACTACTAGCTGCTCATCCACCTATAATTTCTAGCAGACACTCCAACCATCTTCCTCCAGAGTTGCCTGTACCTTAAAAAACTGTGAACATAAATTCTCTTGTTTTCTCAAAAACTTTTGGAACAAAGATTCTTGCCGTCAAATTGCATATGAAAGCAGAGTCTACATTTGAAGCCTCAGGAAAAGAATAACACTGTCTGCATCAAAACATGAGTTAGCAATATTTTCCCTTGCATCTAGCTCTCCTGCTAACACTGAAGCAATGCACTCAATACTGTATAATCTATTGAATATTTATTCTGTCAAATTCATTAGCAGTGTGAAAAAAAGCTTCACTGGTTTGCACTACTGAAGAATCCCATATTTCCATACCTTTCCATATTTCCTCTTTCATTTCTGAATGATGTTGCAGTTGTATATTTGTTATAATTCTTCAATGTAAAGTCTAATTTACTTGATATGTGCGGATTTGTCTAAAACTGCATTTCTCATTTGCTAAAAAATTAATACAATATTTAATGCACTACTATGTATCTTAAAAAAATAAACAAAAATCATCTATGGAATACATACTAAAATTTTAGTCTCTTCATATCCATTTTGAAGGCACAATTTACCTAAGACTGAGTTCATGAAATCATTTTATTTGCTGCTAACTGAGAGAACGTGTTCTTGCTTCTTCTACTTTTTTGCACGTAGATAGCATTTGCTCCTTCTACTTCATATTATCGTGGTAGTCCATTTGAAGATGTGAGGTAAATGTTCTCAGATAAACATATTAGAAATACCCAGGAACTTTGTCTATAAGACTTCATGCTTCATATTCATGGCACTATTACTTAACAGTATCTGATAAGAAGTCATTTTTTTGTCACCTAACTGGAAATGTATATGTTCTTATTTCAGAATGGTCTGGTAATAATATAACTGTGTCACAAATACTGATTTAAGATTCTGCCTTCTATGTTAATTGTTCACAGATGAGTGATTTAGGTAGCTCAAAGAATAGCCATCAAAGGTATTAGAAAAAGTTTTACTATGAATTTGTAAAAGTGCAACTTCACAAAGTTCAATTACTACATGGAAGAAATACAGAGACGAAGGAAAGTTGAGTCAGAATTTAGCTAGAACAGTTTACAAAGAGTCTGAATACACAGATGGGTAAAGAAGATCCTTCTGCTGAGTCACATATACCATTTCAGTTCTTAATGAAAGGTCAAGCATAAACAATTAGGATCATATATTGATTCTGAAGTGCTTTTTTCAGGGGGACTGAGGCCTTATCCACTTCAGCAGCATACCAAAAAAGAGGTAAAAAATATCAGCCTCAGTGACTGCAGTCAGTTATGTTAAAGGATGACCAGTGTCACCTTCCTGGCTTATCATCTGTGTAATTTTTCCAGAATATAAAATATCTAGTCGTTACTTACTTACTGTGAAGAAACTGAAAGCTGTGAGAGAACAATACACCTTTTTAAGAGATAGAATAATGACACAAACAGGAAAATTTCAGGTAGCTGTAGGGTAGACATATTAGGCAGCTCCTGATTAGCTTTCAGCCACTGAGAAACTCTGGCTCTGTTGGCACATCTCCAGCTAAGAATCATCACTAGGATGGGACAGTCCTTTGCACAGAGTGTGTGAATCCACTTCCTTTCTCTCCACCCATTGCAAGGGATTTGGCACAAGTAGAAATTATTTCAGAGGGACAGTAGTTAAATTTCAACAATTGCCTAGCCATTATTAAGAAAGCAGACGCAACTTCATTAAGCCTCCACAGTTGGCAAGATCTATGCAGTTCCTTGATACATAGCCACTAACTTGGCTTTTTGTAAGCCGAGCAGTTTGGAGCCAGTGAAGAAGTCGTGTCTGTTTAATTTCTTTTATAAGAAGAAATAAACGTGTTTTAGTTGTGGTTTGACCTCAGCCAGCAACTAAGTGCCACTCAGCCTTTTGATCACTCCCCTCCCCCTGCATCTGATGGGATGGAGAGGAAACCGAAAGAGGATAAAACATGTGGGTTGATATTAGAACAGTTTAATAATTGAAATAAAGTAAAATATAACAGCAACAACAAGAACAATACTAATAGTGAAAAGGAAAATGAGAGGGAAGTAAAATTCAAGAAACAGCAGTGTGCACAATGCAGTTGCTCACCATCCACTGACCTATACCCAGCCTGACTCAAGCAGCAATCACTCCCTTCAAGGCAGCTCCCCCCAGTTTACATACTGGGCATGACATGCTGTGGTGTGGAATACTCCTTTGGTTAGTTTGGGCCAGGTGCCCTGTCTCTGCTTCCTCCAGGCTTCTTGTGTCCCTCCTCACTGGAAAAGCATGAAATACTGAAAAGCCCTTGATCAGAGTAAGTGCTACTGAGCAACAACTATAACATCAGTGTGCTGTCAACATTGTTCTAAGACTAAAGCCAAAACACAGCACTGCACCAGCTACTAGGCAGAAAGTTAACTATCCTGGACAAAACCAGTCAGTCTCTGTCCAAATTCAGATATAGAATTATCTTTTAATTTGAACATTTTTCAGAAATCCTGTTCAATATTAAATCTCTTTTGTCCTTTCTAATTTTTTAATTAGCTGTACCCTTTACTGACACATTTAGAAAGCAAAATCAAAATAAAACCAGCAATGCATAGAGAAAAACTCCATTGAATCATGGATCCAGTTGCTGTAAAGAATATTTATTAATTTATACTCAGTAAGCAAAAGTTGTTTTCTTGACTGTGAAATATATTGTTGTATGTTTGTTTGTTCTGTTTTCCTCTTCTAATGCTTTCATTGCAAAAACAGTACGATAAACAATGACACTGTTGCTTAGCAACTCATATCCTTTTTAAACTCAGTGTTTATAGTTTGAAATATAAGTTCAGTGTATATGATCTGATAAGTTACTGCAAAATAACTAGCTTTGTCTTTCTTGGTCTAATATTTCATAAATACATTTTATAGCTTATGCTATCTATTATTTGTCTACGGATATGAAATTTATCTAAACTAAACAATTAATTTTTCAGTAATTCACATTATTTATTTTCCTTGATGTGTATAGAGCAATCTTAAATCAGTAAATTTCTGTAGGTTAAATGTACTCCGTGTTAGAATGATTCTAGCTTATATTTTCTAATGGGTACCCAATGATATAACCATTCACTCTGTATAGTTGTACTTTAAAATTTTGGGGCATTTGTGTGTAAAAAATACATCAGTTGGTTAACACTAAGGCAGAAGCCATTCATATTATTCTAGCAGAAAGTGTTTCAACAATTTTTCCTGCTGATATGCTAGTAAGATTTTGAATACTGAGAATATTGAGAAAAGCAGAATGGGATAAAAAATTGTGACCCAAAAGTACTGCTACAGTCATTTTGTAGTCTCTGTTCTGGTTTAATTAAAAAAAAAAAAAAAAAAAAAAACCAACAAAACCAAAAACCTTACAATTATGAAAACAAAATAATCTTCAAAATGAAAAGTTTTCTTTTCAAGGTGGTCATATATTGTAGGCATTGATTTTTTTTTTTTTTTGAGATTTGTAAGCTGTTTCTTTTCAAATAAATCTCAATTCTCTGATAAAAAAAAACATATTTTTGGTTTTGCTTTTTTTAAAAAATAAGCATTTCTTATTGTATCAGTCTTTATTTTCTCTTTCTTTAGTATCTGTGCTTGCGGGATCCATGCTCTACCTTTCTTTCCAAAAGCTTCTTGCATTTATCTTGTACTTCATGGATTTTTTTACTCCCTCCTCTCTTCAGCTTCCTTTACAATGTTATTAATGTGTCTATGAAGCATTTTACATTCTTTTAAATTCTGAAAAGATAAAGATGAAATTATTCTGTTTTCATTTTAGATTTTTTTTTTCAGGTGGTACTTTAATCTGTGGAGTGTTAAGTGCCACAGCAGATAAACCAAGCTGTAAATTTCTTTTCTTATCCCTATATATATCTTTCAGCATTGCCTTTTTCATTGGGTCCTGCAGAAACATGCATTTAACTCTTCCCGTCCATTCATCAATCTTAGTTCATCATTCAGATAAATCAAAAGTCTGCTCCGAGAAAGGAAAAATGCATGTCATATGTTTTATGAAAAAGCAAACTCTTTGTGATTAAATCCTTTTTATTGCAGCTGAAGTGAAAGATGTTTGCTCTGAACAAAAAGGAAAAATAATGATGAAGTCTTTATGAGGAAATGAAACACCTACTGGGAATCAAATGAAAGTCAATAGAAAGGCTTCTTCTGTGAAGCTGTTGTATCTCCTCCCAAGAGGCTGAAATCATCTTATTTGGCTTCTGGGAGGTACCACACAGAATTATTTCTGCCCTAAGAGAAAAATTCCCATTAATTTGAAATGACTTAATGTTGAATTTTTCATACCCTCAATGATAAAAGCTAGAACAATTCTCCCTGCAGGCTAACAATATGTGCAAGTACCATTTCTATGTGGCTTCAAAATGTGTGCCTATGTCTGTGTGTGTGGTATGTACACAGAAGAGAAGGTATAATAAACTATAGGTTCAGATTTTTAAGTGCTGTATCTGTCATCATCCTATAAGTTTTAATCTTTGGAAAACCTGATCTGATGCTTTGACATAACATCACTCACTTTAACTAGACAAATCAGGAAACTTTCTTATTAAAAAAACTAATTATGAAATGTAGAAGAAATTTCAGTAGCTGAATGATACAATTTTCTAAGTCAATACAGTGAAAAGCAAGGGAGTGCATAGAATGTTCTAATAGATGATCTAACGATTACGTGTTTCTCACATTCTCAAAGATTTGGGGAGGCTACTTTGCTTTCAAGCATAAAACCATAAAGAAGGACTTGGCATTCTACATACCCTTCCTCTGACTATCTCTTTGACAATGCTCTAAACAGTATGGGTCATGGTTATAAACTTCTTGTATTAGGCTTCTTTCTGTGTGATTGATGCAGTGTGAAGAGATCAAGGGTAAATAATATTCATGAGTTAAGAGCAAACACCCATTAGACAACAATTATTAATTCCTAAAGGTATAAAGACACTAAATATTCCCTTTTCACAAAAGGCAGTATTATTCTTTCACATTATGCACTAAGTAACCTCATGAGAACATCACCATAAAAACCTCAGTTTATTTCCATCCTCCCTTTCTCTGAAGTTTTGGCTAGAAGACCTTTCAGTCAAATTTGACTGGTCATGATTATGATGCATTCCATGTAAAACATGTGTAGTACAGTAACAAGAGAGAATTTAATTTCTCAGTTGCCCATTACTCGTAGAATTTCTGAAAAAAATGGTACAAGCTGTCTGCCTGTCTTTGTAAGCTTACAATCTGTTCTGCTAGTTTGGCATTTCCTCCTGATTTGTCACTGATGCTGTTTATACTCTTCAGCACAGAATCATACAACAGTTTGGATTGGAAGAGACCTTTTAAGGTTGCCCAGACGAGACACCCTGTAATGAGCAGGGACGTTCTCAGCTAATTGCTCAGAGCCCAGTCCACCCTGACCTTGAATGCTTCCAGGGATAGAGACAGCTTTGAAATCATCAAAAAAACAAGTGAATGGTGGTGGCTATAAACTGTATCTTGTCTCATCTAGGATTCATCAAAATCAGGAAAGACTAAATGCACTATTTTTTCCCTTCTCAGGTTGATTTCAAATTTCAGACAGTTTCCAGAGTACACTATATTGTCATATTTGCAGGTCTGCACAGCTTTTGGAAACATTTAACTGAATTTGTACTAGTAAAATTTGATTCTTACAGTGGCAACATAAATCACATGGAATTTCTTCCGCTTCATGATTGGATGAATGTAACTTACTCTATGTTGTGAAAATGCTGTCTTTATGTGGATTATTACTTTTTCTTCCTTCCTTTTAAAATTTGTAGGTTTATTTTTCTTAGCAAGCTCATTTCCTAGGACATTTTCAGGAAAAAAAAAAAAGTAAGTAATGGACACAAAAAAAGCTATTTGAGCTTTTTATCTGAAGTAACATGAAAGTTAAATACTTCAGACAAAATTTCACAAAGTCACTGGCAAAATGTGCAATGTGTTAAGGAACTACGAAAAGATGAAAAAAACCTTAGTCCACCAAAATATCTATGTATGCGCCTGTGGGGTTTTGTATGCATGCATATGCTTTGGAAATGGTAGGAAAATATTGGAAGGATAGCCAAAGGTAGTAATTATTCTTTGTGTATCATTGTAGTATTGTGATTAATTGCCTTGTTTCAGGTGTTATTTCTTGGAGGAAAACAAACATAAACATGAGATTTTGTAATGATTTCTCATACATGAATGTTTGAATACCGGGGGGGTTGTTTGGAATTACAGCCACATTGCTGATAGCTTCTCTCTCCTGCTCCTTCTTCCTCACATTTTTCCCTCCCCCAGTGTGGGGCCTTTCCATGGGCTGCAGTCTACTTCAGGACATGTTCAGCGGCTGTGATGTGGTGTTCTTCACAGGCTGAAGGTCAGATATATGTTCTGATGCTGTCCTCTTGGAGCTACAGAGAATCTTCAATCCCACAAGGCTCCCTCCTGGTGCACAGAGGCATCTCTGCCAGGCACCCATAGCCCCTCTTGCCCTCCTCCTGCTCTACTCTTGGGGCTCACGGCTGTTTCACACCTGGTTGCCCTCAGCCCTGGCAGCCAGGCATTTTGCTCTTCCTTACCCAGGTTTTATCCAAGGTGACCACCAGAGGCTGAGGGGCTCAGATCTGCCCTGTGGTATCTGAAGTATCCAATTGATCTAGCTGACTTTTCTTGGTAAATTCCTCTCAGGTTAAGGAAAGAGAGTCTTACGGTCTTCATTCTGCTGCCATTGCTCCACATTAAAAATTACTTGTCAGCTGATGAAGTTCAGGCTTTGCTTATTCCTGATCTTAACCTGATCAAGATAGTTTTGGTCTCCTTCAGTTCAATATTTATGTCAAAATATGTATTCAGTGTGTGGTTGGGCTCATACATCATTCTTTTTTGGCTATTTTGCTCACCTCTATATCATTATGTATTTATAACACCTTGTATCTTTTTCAGTGTTCCTAAATAACAGGTCAAGTCCTCAGGTACAATGGTGTTCATAACTGTCAAGATTCTGAAGGTTTACAACTTACTTCTTCAGCTTCTCTGTGCAAGGCAGACTATTGCATGTGCCGCCTGTCCTCAGCTAAGTTTATATTAAAAAGTTTAGTGGGATTTTATTCTGGTATCTTTCATCTTTAATGAGTGGCTTTGCTTGAAATTAGAGAATTTAAGAGAAGTTGGAGAACGCAAGCTCAACATTTTTAGACTAGATTAGATCCTTCTTTGATAAGGAAGCTTTAAAGAAATTAATGAGATTGTGAACTTCCTTTTTTGTTCCTAGCTTCATGTTGCAAGGAAACATTTTATAAAATGAGCCCAAAGTTTCCCTGAGGCACTAGGATTCTTACTTCCCCAATATTCATCAAAACCTTACCAGAATGGCCATCCTGCCCATCAATACAAATGTATTAGAACTAGATGATTTTGTTCATTTGTTATGAGTCAATACAAATATGAGCTCTTCTTAAGATGCTGTTTCACAGTACCAAAGTCATCTCCTGTACCATATTTGATGGGGTAATTTATTGTGATAGTTTATGCTGAAAATGATTTAGAATTGGGTCTAACAGTTCAACAGTAGTCAAATTCTGGTATAGCACAACATGTGTAAGGAAGCCAATGGGGACTTCAAGGTAATGCTCTAAGCTTCTGAAGATTATTCTTTAAGATCTGCATTTTTTGGGAGAGCAGGTCTCCAAAATCTTTTCTTCTTTGAGTGAAGATTACTATATCATGTCCTCCCATTCGGATGGGAAGCAAAGCAGATAAAATAAATAGAAATATAACAGTAATATCTGGTACTGTCATATTACCAATGCAAACATGACTCTGTGTATATAGTTATTTTAGATTTACACTGCTATACCGGAATGTATGAACTGAAACTTTCAACTTTAGGTTGAGGTGAGAAACTTCTTTTTTGATAAGGAAGAGTTTCTATGATAGCGGCTACTTGAGAAAGAATGAGTTGTTTCAGCAACTCAGACAGAATAAAAAAAATTTGTCATTTACAATTACTTTTGTCATTGCATTTTTTTTTGTTTACTTGAAGAGTTCACACGTTGATTTTTCAGGAGCACAGCAGAATACATTAGGTCTACACTTTCCTTATTTTAAAAAGCCATATTTTACAATTGAATGAAAATGCTGAATAAATTTAAGGATCATATTGTTTCTTGTCTGCAACCTTGTCATGTGTTCAGCGGCAGCAGTCATTTTTCTCTTTCATAGTAGCTGGTGCAGCACTGTGTTTTTGATTTTCGGCCTGGGAACAGCTCTGATAACACCAGTGTTTATAGTTACGGTTTAGAATGGTTTGGCTGGCAAAGGAGTTTCTGAGCCTCATGCTCTGCAAGGGAGGAGGGGAACCCAGGAGGAAGCCGGGACAAAGCCTGACCCAGACTGACCAAAGAGGTATTCCATACCACAGCATGTCATGCCCAGGATGTAAAAAAATGGAGAGCAGAGACCAGGAAGGGGGGGGTGCACTGCGTGATTGGGTTGGGTATATCATTGATGAGCTGTTGTACTCTTTCCTTCTATTTGTCTTGTATTATTACTGGTGGTAGTGGTAGTGATTTGTGTTATACCTTAGTTACTAAACTGTTGTTATCTCAACTTGTGAGAGTTGTATTCTTTCAATTCTCCTTCCCATGTCCCTGGGACTGGGGGAAGAAAAAGTGGGGAGCAAGTGAGCAAAACTGTGTGAGGGCCTTAAACTATGACAAACCTCCAAGTCATATCTATCTATTAGTTGTGGCAAGAGCCCTCAGCAGATGCTGACTGGCACGTTTTTTTGTACATGAATAGGCTCTCTCTTGAGCAAAACTACCAGAAAGAAATCTGAGAAGGCTGAGAAGATATTCTTCCTCATACCATTAAACCTAAAATAAGTACTAGTAGGTCTCCAGATCTCTCTGTAAGGTGACTGCCATAGGACTGAAGGGCTTGAGGAAGATTTAATGTTATTTCTCGTCCAGAAGGTGAAATCTTCATTCCCCATTTTATTCTCCAGGAAAAAGTTCCTTAAAGACAAAGAAACAGAATCTCTGTAATTCACTGATAAATATAAATAAAACATAATATAAAATAAAAGATTCAATATTCAGTAATAAATATAGATAGCTATACAGATATTTTCATTCAGTTGTGAATATAAACAGACAAATGCAAAAGCCCTTCACAAATCTGTAACATCAATAGTTTGAAAGGAGCAAAAAAGCACTCAGAAATGCACACTTTGCCTTAAATAAGCTTGAACCTTTGACTTCCATTAAATATGCCTGAGTTTACTTGAACTTCACAGAGTCACAGGATTGTTAAGGTTGGAAAAGACCAACAGTTTTGTGAAATCTTCATCCCTCAAGTACTTAAAATTAGGCAAGTCAAGGCTTTGAGCAAGCTTGTCAACTTCAAATATTAGGCCTTCTTAGAACAGGAGTTTCCACTCCGTGAACTTTGGGAGTCCTTTCCAAACTTATTCATTAAAAGCTTTTATAAACCTTGTGTCAAGTCCATTTTTACTAAAAACATTAAGTGCTAACTTGATGACAACATGAGAATTTTCAGTTCCCTCTGCCTGTAGTGCTTTGAGGGTATTTTACTTTTATAAAAATTTACCTTATTTTGAAAAATAAACCATATTTATTCCTGCAAGTGAGAATTCAAATTGAGTTGAGAAAAACTTCTACAAAGGCAGTTTACTTTTGTATTTTTATTGCCAGTAATTTTTTGTGAGCAGAAAATCTTTAGTTTGTGATGTTAAGAAATACATATTTTTTAGTAGTTTAGTGTCTAAAAGGAGAGAAAGCCAAATTCTGCAATGGCAGAGGCAGTCTCCAAATAAGGAAAAATAGCCTGTTTCTCAACCAAGTATTCTTTCAAATTTTCAAAACCTGCGGAATAAATCTTTAATCAAAGTAAGGGAACATATTTTGCCTATTTGTGTGAGAGAAAACTCCCAGAGAAGTTAAAACCCCTATTGAATGGCAAGCGTATATAAACCTGAATATTTGTTTGAGATTTTGTTTCTAAATCTTCTCTATATCTCCAGAATGTTTGTAATCATATTGTAAATTCAATGCACTTTGAAAAGCATTGACCTCACAGTTGTTTCAACTGTTCGCATTCCAGACTCAAATGTTATTGGCAGTGCTTGAGGTTAATGTGCACGTTACCAATGCATATGTTTTTAAATAAAGTTTTCTCACTCAATTTCATTTCAGAACTTTTATGGCTACAGCTTATATTCATATATTTCAACCATAGTATGCTTTTACATAGCAACATTTGTGAAACTGAGCTTTATTTTAAAATATGCTTTCATTGAAAGCTACACATTCATGCATAATTTGCATTATCGGTATAGTCTCAGTAGCAAGACCCTATGTCTAATGTCAAATACCATTACTCGCTACAATCATCAATGGCTCACTCACCTTCTAGATAGGACCAATTCAGGCTTTGTGTTAAGTTTTCAGATTCTTTCTGAACAGTGTTTCACTAATACTGTGGTTAAGGCTGTCTTGTGGAATTACCTTATTTTAGTAGGTATGTTTTTTTTTTACTGAACCAGGAAATTTTTCAGTGACAAGAAAAGGAACAGAAGTAGCAGAGGAACGGAAATAGATGTCCTCCTGAGATTAATGCAGGAGTATCTTCATTAATGAAAGTGTTATCAGTCCTAGAGAGGGAGACCCTGATTTTTTCAGATCAGTATTGAAATATTCAAATGAATAGACAATGTGGTTCCCTTTATTGTAAAATCTCTGAATAGGAGAATGAGTGCAGGATAGTTCTGAGCTAAAAAAAAGTCTGTTCATCTTTGTAATGAAATGACAGGTTTAACCTGAAGATCAAAGAGTAAAAATGTAATCATGACTTATAAACAATGAAGCCTACAACAGTAAATATTACAGGCAGCAGGGTCAAGAAAGTTCTAGAGAAGACATAATATAATACTTGAGTCATGAAAAAGAAGAAATCTAGCATCACCTTCTTTCTTGGTCTCTGCTCAAAACAAATCCAGTGTATTAAAGCATCCATACATGCTTAATCTACAGGAAAAACTCTTGCAGTCATGTACCTTGTATTTACATGTGTGAAGTAATGGCATTTAGAAGGTCAAATTCACTTCCTCAAATTCTTATGAAAAATTAATTCCTTGTCATACTATAACAGGGAATATCTCTGCCTGCAGTAAGCTGTTTTAACAGTGGTTTCTAGAACAATGCAATTTACTAATTATTTAATGAAGGAATTTCTGATATGAGAATGATTAGAAAATTCCTCATAGACCTACACCACTGGAGAAACTTGATAGAACTTCATCTTCAGAATTAGAGATCAAATTTGTCTTTTTTTTTTTTTTTTTTTTTTTTTTTAAGGGTAGTTAATAAAACAATAACTGAA
>JASSUY010041918.1:0-13691 GCA_032466535.1 Forpus xanthops
TCCGCCCCGCCGGTGGTGGTGGTGGGGGGGGGGGGGGGGGAGTGGGGGGGCGGTACGGAGCAGCTGACCCGGTTGTACCGCTGAGCCCCTCTGGGGTGATGAAGGCGTCAGGGGGGTCTTCACAGCGGGAGATCGAGTGGGTGCCGGGGATGGGGGGAAGCGGGGCAGCGCGGTCTCGTCCGGGGTCGGCCCCGCACGCCAATTGATGAAACTTTTGCCGGTGTAAAGGGGTCAGCTCAGGATGGAAGCTTCGCAGAACCTGCGGCGGGGCTGGAATGAGCGCGCTTTCCGCCGTGTGAGGCGCGTACCGTGTGCCGAGGTCGCGGCCGATGCGGAGGCAAACCTGCGGTACAGCTGGGCCGGGAGCGCTGGCAGCGTTTAGCTGGGGCAAGCGCCGGCCGTGTCCCGAGGCTGGTGCCCGTGCTGCAGCATCAGATCCCCCTGCTTCAGCTGTCTCCTGCTAGCCTTCGCTAGCTGTGGAGCTGTACACGATTTGCTAGTTGAAATATTCACCCGTGCTCGTGGATGGTCGATGGACACTTGAAAGTATTTGCGTTTTTCTCCTTTATGCTTCTTGATAGAAAGGGACAGAGCCGTCTATTACAAATGTGATGGCTGAAACACAGATTGTTGGGACAGAAATGCAGAAGAAATGCTAGAGGTGCCTTTGTTCTGGAGCTGAGCAAGGGCTTGGAACCCAAGAGATTATTTATTTACGTATTTGTTTATTTTTAAGCTGCATTAGATGACATACTAGTGTAATCTTCTAATGAGCTTTGCTTTACAGATATTCCAGAGCAGTCCCAGCAGCACTAACCCTCTTCCCCCTGTAGTTCTTTAGCAGCTTTCTGTGCCCTACTCATGGCTGAGGCTGGATTTCCCAAAGTGCTTGGCACTGTAGCTGAAATTTTTGGTCTGTGTAAAATTTTCAGGTTATTTTTCATTAAGATGGGAGCACTGCAGTATCAGTGCTCAGGAGGGCAATGAAAATCTGCTGGATACTAATGTGTCACTGGTAAGTACTTTCATGAGTGCCGGTTATTTGTGAAAACCCGGGCACTTAAACTCCTCCACAGGAGGATGCAGGTGCTAAACTCTTTTAGCTGTTAGGTTCTTGTTATAAACATCTATGAGTTTACAAAATTAGTTCTATTGACACCATCTCATGTCTCCCAGTCAGGTTTTCACCAGCTAAATAGTGGCTTAATCTTGTGAAACTTTAAAGAACCAGAGTAAAGTTTTGAAGGGTATGAGAAGACTAATGTTTCTATAGGCTGCAGGAGTCCTAGATTGCTATGGGGGTTTTCTAGACAAAGTCTCACAGGATTAAGCTAGACCTTTCTCATTACCTGACTGAGAATCACTATGAAGTGTTTGCCTTCAAATTATTGTCTCAGTATCTCTGAATAAAGAATTATATCTTTGCCTTTCCTAAAAATAGTAGTTTTATGCCTTATACAGCTAAAACCCTGCCATGGGGTGATCAGCCAGTATGCAACACCACTAATTCTAGGAGAACGACTTGAATGACCATCCTTACCTTGTGTTCACAAACTTGTGAGCTTTGCTGTCAAGCAGCAGGTAGTTGTGGCTGAAGAAGGACAGAAGGAAATGGGAGACTTGGGAAGGCAATGCTAGGTCTGTGATAAAGAAGAGAGAGAAGCCAATTTATGGTTCTGACATTTTCACATGTTCCCAGCTGAATCTTTGGTACAAAATATGGGGTCAGCATACAGCACTCTCTGTAAGGGCTCTGCCTCTCCCAGACCTAGTTATGTGGCAAACCAATCAGCCAGGGCTGGAGGTTCAAGATGCTACTCTGTAACATGAAGGGCAAAACTTCAGAGAACTTTCACATAGTGACAACTGCAGCTCCTCCTAGCCTTCTTGGAAAAGGAAGAAGTAAATACCCTCATTTCTTTTCCTGAAAGATTCTTCATTGGATCTAAGCCTCTGTTTATTCAGATTCACAGGTATATTAAGTGTTGGATTGTACCTGACACAAGGACCCTTGCAGAAGTGCTTTGTTATAGTATCAAATTGCAATATATTATAGCAATGTGCTGTAGTCCGAGTGGTCAAACAGCAGATATGTAAGAAGCATTTGGTGTTTTCTTGAGTGTGAATTTTGAACTAGAAGAAGAGAGAAAATGAAAATCTGTTGTTTGAAATGTGAGTTTTATACTTCTGGTATAATGTATAAGGCTGTGAAGACTGAAGTCCTCCTGTTTATGTGCAGGATAGACATGGAATGAAAACACAGATCCAAGTTCCCCCACTCTGCTCTCCCCCTAGGCAACAGTGACAAGGACAACTGTGTCTCTGGATAAGAATCAAATTCAAGACGCTTTTTCTGCTAGACCTTGTATGCATGATGAAAACTTTGCATTAGGGACATCAGACCTGTCATGGACACAAAATTATCTATGCTGATTTTAGCTTAATTTTACTAGGAATTAGCTTATTTTTACTAGGAAGCAGTTGAATGGAAAGGAACTTGGTAGCTGAAATAAAAACGGTGCTGGAGATGAATGACTGAAGTTAAACTGATGCGATGACTATCTCCATTAGACAAGGCTCAAGACAGTGAGTGTGGATGTCCAGGCTGAACACAGGCTGCCTATTTGAAAGGCTTAATGAAATATCTACTCCATGAGATTAGGGGGATTGAAATTTTGAACAAATTTATTTTTTAAGAATGGCCTTAGTGTGAATGACAGGAATCCAAATGGAGGATATATCTTATGACAAGTGAAAAATGGTTGTCTGCCTCGTTAATAACGATATAAAACTAAACCCCCATAGCTATGCAGGCATTTCATCTAGACATCTAAGAACAGTAAGTCAACCACTTTTAGCCTAATACATGGATAAAGAAAGACCCAGGATGTGGGCATAGGTACATAGCCTTCTCCCCCTCCCCAAGACATCCATCCCTTCACATGGTCTCATGCAGGGAGCGTGCTCTATTTTTCCTGTTGAGTAAGTGGCCCCTGTCTTCAGCCAAGAAGACAGAGAAAATAGAGGAGAGAGTTCCATGAGGGCCTGTGGAACGGGGCAGGGCAGCAGAAGAGGAACCCCAGTACAGTTGGGGGGGCGAAGAGGGTGTGTTTAGAAAACACCAAGCAACAGTGAGATTGGCTTTGGTGACAGGTTGCCAGTTGAGCCCTTGGAGGAGACAGAGTGTGCTCAGAGGGAAGAGTGTAGCAGGGGATGTACTCTGTGTGTGCCCATCTCAGCTCAGAGGCTCTGAAACAAACTCCGGAATCTGAGAGGGGAGAGGACGTTCCCAAAGCAAGACTCCTCTGGGAAAATGGATAGTCATGCCTTTTTATTTTGCTTCATTTCATTATTTCTCCTGCTAGGAAGAGAGTTGTTATAGGAAAGGTATTTTTTATTGTGGTGCTAAAGTGGCAGTTGTTCAGGCAGGTTCACAGCGCAGCCTTCGAAAGGTAGCAATTTGTACAACAATATTAGTCCAGCCATATAAAATAAGGCCTTCAAATAGCAGTCAGTCTGAAGGCAGAAAGAGGGAGACAAAGCCAAGGTGCATATTACTCTAACAAATGATGTGTATTTGAAAAACTCTATTATAAATAAGCAGTTTAAACCACTCTAAAAAAACCCAAGCAAACAAACAAGCTTCCATAACTATTTTTAAGCTAGGTTAGCTTTCATCTTTTTATTTCCTCTATTTTCTTTATGCCACTTGGCAAAGGATACTGAACACATACTGATCCAGTTCTTTTTTTACAAGTCTGACTGATAAGTAATTATTGAAGAGGTATTACACAAGCTGTAGTTACAGTATTGTCTTCATTAATTGTTTTTAAATTATTATTTTTTTCACAGATAATGACCTTACAACATTTTTCTTCTGTTCTGCATGCATGAAACTGAAACTTAAGAACTCCTTCTGTCATTTAGAGCTTAGGATCTTCAGTAAAAGGGCTCTCTTTACACTTCTGTAAATCACAGTTTGCCTGGTGAGAAATAATGATTTTTATTTTAAATTTTGCTTTTTACTTTACCCCAACTGACCCAAGGGGTATTCCACACCTCATGACACCATGCTCAGCACCAATGGATATCTCAGAATCATAAAATGATTTGGGTTGGAAGGGGCCTTAAAGCTCATTCAGTTCCAACCCGCTGACATGGATAGGGACACCTTCCACTAGATCAGTGGAACATGGTCTTGAACACTTCCTTGAACACAGAATCATAAAATCATTTCGGTTGGAAAAGACCTTTAAGATCATTGAATCAAACCATTAACCAATTTTCATTCCAGTTTCTGATTCCAGATTTGTTCCAAATGCCAATTTCAGTCCAGTTGGTGGCAGCAGCAGAAAATGGCAACACAGCTTAGCATGATATGGGAGGTGGAATCAGGCTCCATGTAAGACTAGTTTAGGATGTTCCTAATGTGAAACCTAAAAAATATTTGTGATATGGAAGGTCCATCTTACCAGGTTGTCCAAACAGATTAAAATAAAACCCAAACAGCTGCTCCAAGTGACTGTCACATTCTGGTTGTAAATTCTCAACCAAAACCAGGAAATCTTAAATTTCTTCTGTGAAGTCAGCAACACTGAACATTTGTAATAATTTCTTTTTATTTCAGATCCCAAGTTAAATAAAACCTGTGTTATTTGCCATGAATAAACATGAATAACTGCTAAATATTTGGAAAAAAACATATCACATTCAATATCTGTTATGCTTGACATATAAAGCGGGGGGAAGAAGAAGGAAAGGGGGGACATTCTGAGTGATGGCATTTGTCTTCCCAAGTAACCATTATATATGATGGAGCCCTGCTTTCCTGGGTATGGCTGAATACCTGTGTGCCTGTGGGAAGCAGTGGATGAATTCCTTGTTTTGCTTTGCTTTTGCGTGTGTCTCTTGCTTTACCTATTAAACTGTCTTTATCTCAACCCATTCTCACTTCTTCCATTTTCTTCCCCACCCTACCAGGAGGGGTGAGTGAGCAGTTGCATGGTGTTCATTTGGTGGCTGGGGTTAAACCATGACAGTCGGTTTTGGCTCCCAGTGTGGGGCTTGAAGAGTTTGAGAGAACAACAGGTTTGATTGGAATGTGCTAGATTGAATTTATAGCTGTTATTGCTGTTTAGTAACTAATTGACAGGTTCCTGTGATTGCTGTGGGGCTTGCTTGCCTTAGTGTACATAGAATTTACTGCTCATTACCGGCTGCTTTTTGCTTTTGCTGCTCACTGTACTGCTGTAGTGTTGTATTGCCGATCAGCTTACTGTGCTGTGCCTGGGAACATTTTGATAACAGCAATGGCGATGCGCCTGGGCTGGCAGATGGCCAGGGTATCACTGCTGTTTCTGTGCTGCTGTACTAGACAGGCTGGAACTCCAATGTGAACTCGAGTCAAAGGGGCTGTGACCTGTGGATAGGTCAATACAGGAGGAGGATGCTTTGAAGTGTCTGCAGCTGTGAATAAGCCCATGCTAGAGCAGATGCATCTCAAGGTATCTCTTCTGATTCTCTTCCCCACCCCACCAGAGGTGGTGATCAAGTGGCTGTATGATGCTTAGTTGCTGACAGGTGTTAAACCACAAAAAATAGAAATGAAATAATTTTTCTTTTAATGAAAAAAAGTCCTAAATTAAAGTATTCATATTGAAGTTTTTTTTTTTCCAAAGTGTGAGAAAGAAGACTGGCTTTGTTTAAAAGAACTCAGAAAAGCTCTTTCTGTGACATGATCAATTTCTCTGCCTGTAAGCTCTGAGGAGAGTCTAATGCAGGTATTCAGCCTCAGCCCGTGGTTCTGTTCTGGGTCCATGAAAGAGAGAGAAAAATACATACTGCCTTTGTGTGTACAAGATGTCCACAAGTTCTGCTGCTTTCTGTCACTTTTCTATTCTTACATGCCTGTTGCATCTCTAATGGACTTTTTGCCATTATAAACTTCAGAAAAGTGTAATTATGATCTTAACCACAATAATTGACTAATATTAAATATTGCATAGTGAAACCTTTGGAAAGAGGGGAGGATTCCATTTAGGACCTGTGTGTGTGGGCTCATTCTGAGGAAAAAATAATTGTCTATTCAAAACACAGTATTTTGTGCTTGTAATTATAAGACACGAGAATGATTATAAATGGATTTTGATGCACCTATTTTCACCATATTTCAGTAGCCTGGGCAAATTGGATGTTAATCATAGCTCACAATTTTATTTGATATTTGTTCCTTTTTGCTTGAAAACAGGAAACAAAACAATTTTTTTGCATGTACATACACATCGACATGCAGAGAATAATGTAAAGCATTTAATATACTATCTTTCGTATAAAAAAGTCCTAATACTATACCTTGTTTGTCCCTTATGGAAAACCAAAGGATGTACTATGAGCATTTTTCAGATTTTACATTATTGTGTTGGAAAACTGAACAAAGTATTTTTTAAGCTTGTGTTAACTCTCTTCACATAGAATCTGACATTTGGTTGAAAATACAAATCAGCATTACTTCTCCCTTTATTAGTTATAATTTAATTCTTGCTAAATTTATTTATAATATTTAAGTTTCTTTAAATACATTTCTGTTTGCTGGAAATTTTTTCAATAAAGGCAACATCAACTATCACAAGCTTTGCAGGGAAAAAAAAAGTCTGTTCCTGTACTGTTCCACATTTTAAGTTAATATATCTCATCCTTTCACTACTTTTTAATATTACTGAAAGAAAACCCATCCCCAAAAAACCCAAATCCCTGCTTTTCTCTCTCTTTAGTTTTGACAAGATATCTTTACTTTTATCATATTAAACACTGAAATAAACTTAAAGAGTAAATGGAAATGAAGAAAAAAAACCTGTATATGCTACAGGAAGATATGGAAAAATATAAGCTATTGTTGTTGGAACTGATTTAGCACTGTAACTCATGCTACTATTTCCTTCCATTCTCTAACTTGCCTTAAAACTTCCATAACAAGAATAGTATTGTTTAGAATATGTTTTTTATTTTAATTATTTGAAAACCAGCATAGGTTGTTTTCTGAATGATATATGAATATGAACTATAACTGTTTTAAAAGACATTGTTCTTATCCAAATACCCTGCTAATGTTATTAGTGTTGAGTGTCCTGGGTTCAGCAGCAGCAGTCATTTTTCTCCTTCTTGGTAGCTGGTGCAGCGCTGTGTTTTGACTTTTGACCTGGGAACAGTGCTGATAACACCGATATTTTCGGTTACTGCTTGGCAATGTTTTGGTCTGACCAAGGATTTTCTGAGTCTCATGCTCTGCCAGGGAGGAGGGGAAGCTGGAAGGAAGCAGAGACAGGACACTTGACCCAAACTAGCCAGAGATATTCCATACCACAGCATGTCATGCCCAGGATGTAAAACTAAGGGCAGTGACCCAGAAGAGGGAAATTCGCTGCTTGGTCGGGCTGTGCATTGGGTGGTGAGCAGTTGTATTATCTTCCCTTGTTATTTCCATCATCATTATTATTATTGGTGGTAGCAGCAGTGGTTTGTGTTATACCTTAGTTACTAAACTGTTCCTATCTCAGCCCATGGGAGTTGCATTATTTTGATTCTCCTCCCCATCCCCTCCAGGAGCAGGGTGTGGGGTTGGGGAAGAAAAAGGGGGGAGTGAGCGAACTGTGTGAGAGTCTTAAACCACAACATAGAGTCAAACATTTACTGTATGGTTGGTAGTTACAAACTTGTCTTCCACAAAGACAAGCCATTAAAAATATTTTTTAAAATGCCTTCTAAAGTTTCTTCATTTCCAAATGTATAAAATGTGTTCTATCACAATTGAGTCATTTTAAATTATTCTTCTAATTTTTTTTTTTTTTTTTTTTTAATTTTTGTTGGAGAAGCTGATGAAACATACATTGAAATTAAGTTTTCCAAGTCAGGAATTTGAAAATTAAGGAATTCACAGTATGTGCGCAAAAGCCTGTGTTCTTCCCATGGTTTATAGAATTAACAACCTGTAATACAACTGTTTGCTGACTCCAGGAGCCATCATGCCTCTTAGGAGGCATTCTCCAAAACTTGCAGAGACACAAGGCCTTCAGTGATACATCTTTGAACTTTTTGTGTTCTTTGCGCTGCTTTTCTGTCATTGTTACTATCCAGTTAGTAAAAACTGAAGCTTTTGCAGTGACACTCAGTGCATAATGCAGTACATCTTACCCTGCTGTTTTCCTTGCATTTTAAACCTGCTGGCTAATTTCAAACAAACTTGATGAAGTGATCAAATTCTTAAAGCTTAACAAAAAGAGGAGGATTGGTAGAGAAGAGCAGCCTTATACTGATTGTCACTGAAGGTGTGCTGGGGCCTCATGCCTTGTTACAAACCAGCACCCCCATATGTGACAGTACCCGTGTAAATGCCCAGACTACACAGACACATAGAGATTACAACTTGGATGCTGGAGTTAACTGATTTAAATACACCAATCAATAAGAAAATTCTGCTAATTCTGATGCTGAAATCTTATTTCTTTCCTGTCTACAGGAAGCCTTACCCTTTAACATTTCTGTAGAAGTCCCTGTGTCCCTTAGCAAATGTCTCTGATACAGTACCAGATAAGCAATGGATTATTTTGTTGCTCTTTTAAATTAAAAGCCCAGTGAGGCTTTTAAATGAATTCATATGCATTTGATAATGTCATTGTTTTTAAAACTGGACAGATTATAATTTATAACATACTGAAAGTTTCATGAATTGGAGATTCCCAAGTGTTCTGTCTTTAGATCTAATTACTGGAGATTATTACATTCAGGACCTTCTGCAACCACCGTGGCTGGTGATGCAGTTTTCTCTCTAATGAAAGTTACATGGCTCAGAAATCATGATTTAGGCTACAAGCTGTCAGAGTAGAGCAAAAAAATCCCCAAAAAAAGTCAGAGTGAACAATGTTTGGGCATGAACTTCAGTTGGGAAAAAACCAATTAATTTTTTCAGTGTTTACACACAGAATCTGAACACCCCAGATGTAACAGGGTCCCCCTTACATAGGCTACCCACAGTATAGCTTGGGAATTATTACTGGCAGAGCCTGGTAAAGAACTGACTTTTTAGATTAGGTGCTTGCTAGATCAATGAAGAAATTGATTGATTAGGTGCTTGCAAAAACTCCCTTGTGACAGTACTGACCAGTAAATCAGGGATCAAACACCATGCAGAGCTACAAGTTTCCTCCTTCCCCTGCCTGAGTGCATTAAACCCCATAGTCCTACCTTCCCTAAGTACCAGGCTACTGCCAATTAAATTCTCACTTAATGCTGTTTTCTTTATATACATGAAGCATTTTGTTGAAGAACAAACCAGGACTCAGTCATCAACTCTGTCAGGGCAGAGCAACTCCAGCAGGAAAATGTAGCAAACCTCATCTGACAATGGTCTACAGCTTGTCTCAGAACTTAGAAATGGATTGGATTTGAGGTGTGTTTTCTTCTAGTACTTCTGTGCAATCTAACTTTTACCAGAAAGCATTCCATAAACTTAACCAAAATAAATTTTCATGTGAATGGGGTCCTATGCTCTAAGGTGTCAGTCATTATGTCTGAAAACCTCTTGAACTTGCACCTAGAACAGAAGTGGTAGATCAAAAGCTGCCAAAACCTCTGTCTAACAAGAATAAAAAGTTGTATCCTGTTCTAGGGGTAAAATAGTTGTTGAAGACATACAAGGATATTAAACCAAATCAGCCATAAATTGGCTTCCCTGAAACAACCATCCCTAACTGCGTAATCATCACACTGTTAAACTCTTGTCTTCAAATGTTTTCAAAATGCATCACTCCTTCCTCCATAATTAAAATTTATGCACTTTAACATGATTACTGACTGTGGAAGCAGATTCAGGCTGCTGAGCCAGTGTGGTAAACTCAGAGAGAGCTATACCTCAGCTTCTGCCAAAGAGTAGTGGCAGCAGTAGAGAAGAAGAAAAGGAAGGTCAATGCACATGGTACCTTCCAAACTCAGAAAGCATTTCCACAGTCATAGCTAGCCAAGCAAGTATCTACAATATCAAAGAACCAGCTTGTCAAATGCCCTCAGCCAATTGGGCACTGAACTGCTCTGAAAAAATGTGGCTATTAGTATCATAGTGGAAATGGATGAATGTCCAGGACTTCTGAAAATTTAGCCCTTATCATGCCCTAAAACCATTGTCCAGTTCTTCTACTTAGTTCCCAACTACAGTTCAGTGTCCACTGTTTTCTACAAAACAGCTAACAGCAGAGAAAACAGTCTATGTGTTGACATTGAAATGAGCTTTGTTCCAGTAGCTGTTTGATTTCTGAAGCTAGGCAATTACAATTTTTTCTTCATGTCATCTTTTGCCTTCCCTTTATTAGAAGGCTCCACTTAAATTTCGTTTTCCTGACAAATTCAAGAACAGGTTTGCATTTGCACATTTGAAGTTTCTGTAGACTATTGGAATGAATTCTAGAGCTCTTATTCAAGAAATTAGTTTTTGTTTTACACCAGTAACTTTTTCATAAGGATCATTCAAAGAACTTGGAACCCTAGATGGACTGAGAACTGAGTTATAGCGCTGAAGCTATCATACCATTTACTCTTTTATGCCTGATATTCTGTTGGAGTTTCATTTTCCTACTGTATCTGTTGGAAATCAATCACTTCCAATTGTAGGTTTGTTTTTTTGTATTTAATTAAGGAGACTAACAATTGATATGAGTTGTAGCCACAATAGCAGATGCCCTTGCCAGTACTCCATCAAACACTGGCTGGGGCCTTTAGGGAGATCCTTTCATAGCAGCTTGCTACCACCCTAACGAGTCACATTTCTCACTGTAAATTAAATTTCTTTTAAAAGTCTCCTTTTATCCTGAGGCTGAATTTCTGTTCCAGTAAATTGTGATCTACAGAGACATCTACTTCCCATTGAAGTTGATCAGAGCTGCAGGTGACCAGTGCCTCTATAGCTCAGCCCCCCAGGCTGAATTTCTCCCAGAATACGAATATGTTATTAATATGAGCCAGCTCACTATTGTGCTCCCAAAAGTGAGAGGGTTGATTATGGCACAGACTCCCAGTTCTCCTTGTCAAAAGTTTTTGCCTGGAGTTTATTTTAAAACAATTTTCTTTTTTTTTTTCTTCTTTGTTTTCTATTGTGAAGCCTTAAGTAAGGCAGGAATGTGTAAAACAGGTTCTCAGAACTTTACCATTTTTTCAATTAAACAGAATTGAATGAGATAAAGAAAAAAAAGAAACAAAACAACCCTACTTTCTCCAATGCTTTGTTTTTTTCTCAGTTGGGATTATTTTTTCTCTAAAAAAATAGAGTTTATAAGTGCTTTTGGAAAAAGAAAGTGTCAGACACATCTGAAGTTTTAAACAAACAGTTCATGCTGTTAAACAAATCCATGGTGAATGGTAGGTGGAAGAAGAATCCCTGAAGCAGAGGTAAGAAACCTGTAGTAGTTCAGCAGGTCTGTATCTAGGCTCTTGCTTTGGTGCTAGTGGGCTTTCTTTGATAGGTTGACCCAGGCTTTTGATAGAAGCAAGATTTAATGAGAATATGTTCACACCTTTCTTTGCTGCCTTAGTTCATATGTTTGGTTTCCAGGGTTAGTGTTACATACATTGCTGTTTACAGTCTGCATTGCACAGATCACAGCTGTAATTTAATTTCACTGCTCTTTCGTGCTGCAGTGCTCAGATTACACAAGAAAAGGCTGCTCTGTTTCGATGTGTACCTGACAAAGATTAATTTGCCAGGAAGTTGCATTCAAATTAAAGAATAACATTTTGCCCTTATTCTTTGTAACTCAAGACTGCCAGACACACCACAGGATAAAAGAAGCTGCGTGGATAGATATGTTATTCTTTTTACTTGCCAGTTGGCAGCTGGACAATCAAGGGCTCTTCAGCTGTTAAAAATGTGTTGTTATTTTGTTGTTGAGTTATAGTAAATGGGTCCCACAATTCTTCTTCATCTTAAACAGAGGTTTCAGTAAGTGATTCAGGAAGAAAACTGCTTTAGATAATCCATTAAGTTCCTGTCTACAGGAGAGAAATTTAGTGTTCTGCTGGTGTGAGGAGACCTCAGTCCCCAGGGCTAATTGACACAATTGCTGAAAAGAGCTGTCAAAGCCAAACAGTCAATTATATCAAGGCTGTAGAAGCTTGATGACAAGCCTCAGGTCAAATCTCCCTGCACAGATGCATGCAATAGTTTGTCAGCTGTATTGGTGCTGCATCAAGGAGACAAAGAAGCAGTAATACAGGCAAAACTAGAGTGATTTGTCCAACTTGCTGGGGCATCATAGCTTGGATTTTTTATACTCAGAATAGACATGTCATAAAGAAATGACAACTCACAAACTCACAAAAAACTCACAAATCCCATAATCCCTCCCCCCCCCAAAAAAAAAAAAAAAATCATTTTCCTTCCTCCAATTTTTTCCCTCCTCTTCAATAAAACCTCACTGGAACTAAAAATAAAAGATATCTCAGGGCCAGTAATCAGGTTTCACTGGGAGGATTGAACTGGAATTCAGCATCATCTCAGTCTGTTTGCAAAAGCCTTTGATTTTTGACAGGTACGTAAATTCATAACCAAGTATGGTTAGAAAGTTTACAAAATAAGCCCACTCTTCTGGTTTACTGTCTCTATTTACAGTTTTGTCTGAGATCATCGCACCATGAAAGGTGAAATATGAAAGGATGTCTTCAGGAAGGAGAATACGTCTGAGAGAGACTTCTGCAGTGTTTCTAGATCACTGACATGTATTAAGTGATTTCCATTTTCTTTAAGAAGTAGAAAGTTTGATTTTGATCAAATGAAATAATTCCTATTAAATTGTACTTGGTGATAAAGGCTGAATGTCACGCCAGAATATCTAATTTTCATTCTCAAGAGGCAGTTACTAACACTCTCAGTGCCGCACCTTCAGATTGTCCATCTATGATTTATAGATCTCAACATCTCTATCCAACTCAAGGATTATTTACATAACTGTGGAGAAAGATATATATACAATGAAGATCACCCACTGGGATCGACTGACTAGCAATTTGCAAGGGCCTTTTAAATCATAAACATGAAGTTTTCCTGCATCTTGTGCAATTGCCCCAACCAGTTTTTATACTGCCACCCAAATATCTCTTGTTGAAAATCCCAGTGAAGCAGCTACTCTTAAATGGCTGCATTTGGTCTGATAATCAATGAGGACTGTTTGACAGGAACTTCCTTAAAAGATCTAGCGGAGTGCAAAACTCTATTGCACTTTCTCCCACTTTTATTTGTGGGGGAAAAGAATCATTTCTGTTTCTTGCTTTCACTTGTAACTCAAGATAGACCTACTAGACCCTTTTTCCTCCTGTCAGGGGTTAGTTACAATATTGGTTTTATTTAGCTGCTTCAACAGATTTACTCGTTTGCGTGCAAAATAAGAATAGAACAAATCTTCCCACCTTTCCCCTTTATACCATACACCTTTCTCCACAGTATCTGAAATGTAGGTATAAGCCAAGAGTGCATGTGTATGTCAGTGCACATATGTTCTTGGTACTGATTATAGAATCATAGAATAGTTAGGGTTGGAAAGGACCTCAAGATCATCTACTTCAACCCCCCCGCCATGAGCAGCGACACCTCCCACTAAACCATGCCACCCAAGGCTATGTCCAACCCGGCCTTGAACACCACCAGCAATGGAGCA
>JASSUY010041920.1:0-28264 GCA_032466535.1 Forpus xanthops
TGTAAGGGTGGTGAGGCACTGGAATGGGTTGCCCAGGGAAGTTGTGAATGCTCCATCCCTGGCAGTGTTCAAGGCCATGTTGGACAGAGCCTTGGGTGATATGGTTTGGTGGGATGCGTCCCTGCCCATGGCAGGGGGGTTGGAACCGGATGATCTTAAGGTCCTTTCCAACCATAAATATTCTATGATTCTATGAAAGCCAAATGAGCAAAACTGGGGCAAGTTCCTGATCATGCAATTAGGGTATCAGAGTAGCCAGTCATTCATTTCCCCTTGTGTAATGGGTACTTTGGACTCGCTCTGAGATTTCCACCTATAGGATTCCTTATAGTTGGACCTTACTATGAAATCCTGTGCCCACCACACACTAGTTAAAGACTGCTGTAGTACATGGCTCTCCAATTGTGTCTGCCTTGTGCAGGCTGGCACATACACATATAAATCAGGATCAAAAACTAGTCAGGAGCTTCTCCTAGGAGCTGGTTCACACTTTCCCAAACACATGCCCTGAGGTCAGCAGGCAAGATGCCTCCCACTGGAGCTACAGACTGACATGCAAGGACAGTCTCTTGTTCCTGAGTGTCACCAACCATACGTCCGTGCTGCTCCCACTTTCCACAAAGCTGCAATTTCCATAAAAGAGCACTGTGTACAGTTCTGGTGTTCCCAGCATAAGGACATGGAGCTGTTGGAGGCATGGTCCAGAGGAGGCCATAAGGATGATCAGGGGCTGGAGCACCTCCGGCATGAAGATAGGCTGAGAACACTGAGGCTGTTTGTGACCACTCCAAAAAACCAGATCATGGCATGGTTCTAAATTTGGACACTACCTTCAGGGGCATAGATCTAGGTAGATAGATTGCTGTTTGTAAAGAGTTCAAAATCAGTAACCTAGATGGAGACATGTAAACATGATACTGTGTGCCCAGAGAACACACCGCATTGTAGACACCTCAAGAACAGTCATGTTGCTGCTAGAACATAAAACACTTCTGAATGCAGATAGGAATGGTGCAATTTATACATTATAGGAAAAACAGTTTAAGCAGCAGCACTACCTCATACTTCACTGGAGCAAATAATATAATAATTGCACTTAAATCTCTTCAAATCAATTAGATTATCGGCATTTATTGTGGTGATGAAATCCAACTAGTGGGTTATTTATTACAACTTCACTACTCTCTACCCTGTGGGGATCCACTGTCTCTTAAAAGAAGCATTGTAGTTAATGCGATGTTCCAACAATGGCTTTCAGGCCTTGCTTTTACAAATGTGGCTAAACTTGACATTAGAAATCCAAACTCATTCACACATCCTCCGAGGAGCCCGTCCTATTTAACCGCAGAACACTGCCTGCAAGACCAGCACTTTCATTAGCAGTCTCTGCAAATCAATCTGGCATTTTGCTGGTGAGCTGCTGACTGAGAGTCTCTCCCACAGCAGAACACTCTGCACTGGAGACTGAGAGGTTATAGAATGATAGCTGCCTTCACTGACACAGTGCTCTTCACTCTTTCTTGTCCTTTTCTCTCAAGCAATGTCTCACAGCAGGGCATCCAAAAGCCTGTGTAAACAAGAGAATTCCCCTGGCAGACACCCCAGCATCTCACAGTTCTATACCACTTTTCTGGATCCTCCTGTATCTGCTCATCTTTCTTTCCATGCTGCCTGTGGCAGCCTCCCCGGCTGCTAATCCCTCAAAGAGGAAAGCTTCCAAATTACAAGTAATCACAAGTATGCAACATAAATCTAACATGTTTAATGTCTTGTCTGAAGAATAAGATTACTACAGGGGAAGCAGATACTAAAGTCTATATGCAGGTTTTCTAAGTGCTATTATTTAATGTCTCGATGAACCATAAAACTTGCTAAAGTAAATCCCATAGAGGGCCATGCCTACCAAATACAGTAAGTATTTTTCATGTAGTGACTGCTACCAATTGATTCATCATCATTTTCATTATTAAAGAATTGGGAAAGCCATCCATATTTTTAGAAGACAGTGTTGCCAGTTTATAGCTTTCATGGATTCAGACATCCTGCTTTCTGCAAATCTGCTTGAAACCTACACCTTCACTGCAAAGCCTGTCTCTTCAGTGACAATCAGCACCCTTCTTCAACAGTACCACTGCCACCACGCTAGGATACACTATTTAGAAAGCAGACGCACAACTTAAAATAGAAAAACAACAATTAAACTGTCACAGAAGATACTTTACAGTGAAAAGCATTTTATAGCAAGCAAACTGAAAACATTCATGTAAAGAGCGCAGACTGTTCAGTGCTGTTAGATATTAAAATGCAGATGGGAGGATGCATGATGAAAAGGGAGATCCAAACCAACGCAGCAACTTGTTTGGATTTATCTGTTACCCACACTATGGAATATGCTTTTGGAGACCAAGCCTTGAAAGTCACATTACAACATTTACTGGGGCCTCTTGCCACATACAAGCCTGGTCTTGGAGCTCTCATTTTTCACTTCAGCCTTCCAAATTCATGTAAGATTCTTGGTGAATCCCACCCACATCCAGATTTTACAGTCTGCCCACTGACATGGCTTTGGAATCAGGAACAAATATACATATATATGGAGCTCTTTTGGCATTCCTTCAAGGTAAACAGTAACAAATCCTATCACTTCCTATGCAAAAACAAGACATCTCTATTCTTACCATGCAACATACAGTGATACAAACTCTGGCTCATTCCAATGAGAAAAATCCTGTTTAAATGAATTCAATGGGCTTTTTAACATCACGATCTTAAGAACATGCTTAGACCTAGATCTCAAGTTTTAATGGACTGTCCTTTGCCTACAAGATCTAAGTTTGAACCATCTGTCAAGCAGCAAACTCACAGCAGCAGCTTGCTTTTATCTCAAGGTAAAAATACAGCTAAGAGTAAAAGTAAGAAATATAGGTTATTTGAAAGAAAAATACGAAGACTGTCAAATACTTTTATAGCACATCTTTGACTAGCAATTTCTTGTCACAGTAATAATAAGCAGAACTTGTAGATACATGAAGAGATCTATCATATTCTCTGACACTTGCTTAAGGACATACTAAAATTTTAACACTTCCTGCTTAGATAAAAATAGGTGGAATTTCTGCTCTGGTCTTTCTTCCTGGGATGATTCAAAAGTACCAAGTGCCTTTTGGTTTCCTCCATCAGCAGAACAACCAAAGCTGCTGCTGCGTTCAGCCTGTGCTGTAGAGCTCCTCAGCACCCATATAGCTGATGCACAAACATTCACCTTACTTACAAAGTACTCTTTATGTGAAGTATGGGATTACTTCAAGGTTGATCAGAGCAAACCCTAAACCTTTTACTTGCAAACTAACTGCTGCACAGCATCACAGAGAGAAGCAGCTAGGGCTCCCCTTACTCATGAGAATGGTGGAAATCCACAATTAAAGCCTGACCCAGGCAAAACCCCTGATTTCAGTGAAAGCACAGATACCTGGACTGACTGTGGACAGCCTGCATAATGAAGGATACAGTCCAACTCTGGTATACAGCTTGTTAGAGAGACCTTCAACATCAAGTAGAAAATATCAGTAAGTCCCAAAGCTTCACCTGTGGAGTTTCAGTTATTAGTTGGGAGCTCAGGCTGGAGACCTGCATGGCAAAATTATCTGCAGTAAGATAGCCACAAGGAGAAAGTTCTTCTGTGGACCACATACAAAGACTTCACGAACTGCTAGGGGCCTCCAGCCTACAAACTGGATCCATGCTCTACTACCTTTTGTGTTTTCATTTCAATGTAAACACACAATTTGTATTACAGCAGAAAGCCTGATGGGAGTTTTAGTGATTCCAGGCAGTCACTCCCCTCACCCCAAAATCTCTCAGGCAGAGAGACAAGCAGAACTTTAAGCAGGCATCAGTCATTGCCAGTGTTAATAGCAGACACAGGTCTGCCTACTTAGGAGGCTTTAAGACAACAAAACTAACTCTGTTTCTCACAAACCCACCACACTGGATCTTGGTGATACAGTTCAGCAGACACTTTTTAAGACAGAGCAAATTTCATTTGCAGTCTGTTAATCTCTCCTAGAACCCTTCAGAAGAAGTATTACTTTAATTTTATACCTTCCCTGATTCTTCAAACGCCTGTGGTAGCTCATGGAGAGCTGATGAAACCTAATGCCCATTAGTGCCAAACTCCCATAGGGTAAGCTCTCCTTCAGCCTTCCTCGAGTAAGATTCTTGCAACGCAGTATGACTGCCCAATTACTGTAACATCCCTATCCTTACTGCAAACAGAACACGGGAGTTTATTAACAGCCATTACTCATTTTCTACAGTGCTTGTGAGCAGGCAGTGTGCTGTTTGCCAAATGGGAGCAGCAGTTGTAGTTTCTGTGCAGAGCTCATGTTGAATGCTGTGAAGAACAGGCTCCATGGGTGACCAGCAGTAGGTGAGTTTAACTTGTGTGTTAAAAAAGCCCAGCAATTGCAAATTACGGTAACAAAGCAGTCACTACACAAATAAATTCCCAATAATTATGCATTTTAGACCCAAGAAGGATTATGGTGCTTCATTATTGCCTCTTCTTACACTCCAAAGAGTGTACTGAAGAGATCTAAGGAGCCTTTTAAAGCTTTAATCTAACCAGCAAATTGAGCTGTACAGTGGATAAGAACTGTAGCATACACTGATTTGGCGGATGTCAAAAGCAGTTAAATCCTTTGTCTCTATCAATGAAAAAATGACTAACCAGTCTAGAACTACATCATCTGTCATATATTCAGGTGACATGGTAGCTACAAATAATGCGTCACAGATTAATGCTCAATTTTAAGCATCACAATAGTTAAGAAAAAAATATAACAAGGAAATCAGGAAAAGTGCTATTTTTCAACTTGGAAACAAGTATTCTACTACTAAAAAAACCCATGCACTAATTCTGCAATTAAATGCTCAGCTTTTGGGCAAGGAACTTAAGTACTCTCACATTGGCAAGCAGCTGTAACATTTAAACAGGGGTTGTAGAGGGCAAGGACATAGAGAAAGACCTGTCTTAATTCAACCCTACTCCTTACGTACCAAAAGGTGGAAAAAAGGATCCATTTCCTTTCTGAGACTCTCACCCAACATCTTCAAAGATGATGTAACAAGCTTCTCAAGAAGGAAAACTAATATTCTTTCATTTCTCAAAGTACATAACCCACAGATAAACGTAAAAACACGAGATTTACTTGACAAAACTGTTCTCATGCACGTTATTGTTACTACCAATTAGGGATCTGATTCAGTGTCCTTGGTCCAAACAGGACACAGGTAAGACCTTACAGTTTCAGGGGGCTAAAATTTCCAAGAGAAGGCTTAACATGGCTCATGAGCATTGCTGTATTTGGACTTCAGCATGCTTCGGCATTATGGATTTCTTCTATTATTAAGATTTCGGTACAATTTCCCCTTATTCATGAGCACCAGGCCGTCTCAACACTGTGGATGTAATTCTATTTAATTCAGCTATCATTTTAGAATTGGGGTTTTTATTTTACATTTAAGATATCACCTACAAATATAGGGTGGGGGAACAGTACCTTTGGAGCTTTTGATTTTTAAATAGAAATGTTGCAGTGTTAACATTTTCTAAGATTAAAACCAGTGAGAAGCTAGACCATTAAAAGACATTTGTTTTACCTGATACACTGCCTGAAACACACTGGACAACTGTTCCTTTGCAAATGAAGGCTGAAAATACACCAGAAGTGACACTTAGTCTCCAGAGGAAAGGAAAACATGCATCAGCCTGTCCTTCCTTCCTTTACTTGTCTCTCAGCTGCTGGGCAAGTCCCACCAGAGGCATGGAGTAGAAAGCTTTCAAAAACATAGTACCTAGAACTATAGGACAGATATAAGACAAATCACTTCAAAATACCTAATGCTGTTGAAGCCGACTGCTAGACCATTTACAGCACTTGAAAATGAGATTCTCTGTTCACTGCACAGGTAGGCTTAGCCCAGCATCCCTGCTCTGATCCCAGACAGCACCATCGCTCCAGGCACAGGACCCCATTAAAGGTCCTCCTATAACTGTTGCTACCGTTACAATCCCTTCCACAGTCAGGTGAGCAGCAGGTCTGAGCCACAGATTTGGATATGCCATTCAAATTTCTACCAGGCTCTGGGTGGTTTTGCACCAAATCCTTCTTCACGCTGCCATGGAGACGCTGATTTCCTTTTCACTGCTTGCCTCTCATTTCTATGTGCTAATTTCTCAAGGATTCGTGACTAAACTGACTCCTGAGGATACCTGCCATGGGAAGAAGTTTATGACCAATCATTTAGCATCCTTCACTTTTCCCCTGGAATCACCTCCAAATGACAGGTTGCATGACAGCAATTTGCTGTTATTACTAGCACATAATCAGGGAACTAAACTCATAGGAAGGAGAAATTTAGAGTGAAAACCTGCTTTTTCAAATTTCCGATCATCCACCAACTAAAGCAGAACCACCACAGCAAAAGGGCACCACGATACTCAAACACAAAGACCCTTCCACAGCAGTTTAAGAGCTTGGAAAGGCACTTTCTCCTGAGCCCAGAGGCAGGGATGCCATCCTGCCTGGGCATGGCTGCTGCATGGTTACAGCTGGACAATGGAGACCGTGTTAACTTGGGCTATCTGGGAACTTAAGGAGGCAAGATTCCCAAATCAAGCACTGACACAAACACTACTTCTGACCTGGAATTCCCTTAATGATATCTAACATAAAGCCTTTCAGCAGCTTATTCACCTCGATGTATTTAATAGCTCCCTAAATTACTTATTCCAATATAAAAATCAGACTCCCAAAGCAGCAAAATACACGATAAACTAGGCTGACAACAAATGAAGCACGGGTGACAATGAACTTAAATAATTAGTTTTTTCCCCTACAGATCAGAAAATCCATTTTTCTTGTTTAAAAATCTATTCCAGTCCTGACCACAAACTAAGAATAGGCCATCAGATGCAAATATCAAGTGTTTAAGCAGGAAATAACGATGGTAAGGTTTTGCTGCTGTTCCTCACTCTAACATTGCTACATGTGGTCACACTGATCTCTTGCGCTCACACATAACATGAGTATCAGACTTGTCTTTTCCTGGAAAAGAGCCTGAAAGGAAAATACCTTCTACGGTCCTTTCTGACAGATAGACACAAGGAATTGTTTCCAGAGGGGGAGAAGGGTTCAAAAGCAACAGCAGAGGTAGACAGAAAGGAGGAGGATGAGGAAGGAGCAGAGGCAGATGAGACTGTATCTTTATAGCATGGTTAGGGCCAGGAATGTGATTAGCCCAAAGCAAAATTCTAATCCACAATTTGAAGTGATTCACTGAGACCTTGCACTTCTCTCACTGAATGGAAGCAGTACTTTTGCAACAATGAGGCAGGTAAACCAGAAATCAGAGAATCATAGAACCAAGTGGGTTGGAAAAGACCTTTATGATCATGAAGCCCATCCATTACCTCAGCACTGCCAAGCCCACCACTGACCCATGGCACTGAGGGCAAACTGATCTCCCCTCAAGTTCTCCCCTCATGATCTCCACTCACAGCCACCCCACATCTTCCACCCATAGCAGCCCACACTCCATAGCTGCTGCCACTACCCCTCATGGCCACCCCTCATCTCCCCCTCAAGAGCTCTCCTCATGGCCACCACTCACACCCCACAGCTGCCCTTGCTCTTCCCTCACAACTGCCCCTCATTCATCTCCCCCCACCTCTTCCCTGTGAGGGTGCTGAGCGCTGGCACAGGGTGCCCAGAGAAGCTGTGGCTGCCCCATCCCTGCAGTGTTCAAGGCCAGGTTGGACACAGGGGCTTGGGGCAACCTGCTCGGTGGAAGATGTCCCTGTCCATGGCAGGGGTTGGAACTGGGTGAGCTTTAAGGTCCTTTCCAACCCAAACCAGTCTGGGGTTCTCTAAGATACTTGGGAATGTACAAGTTTTAAGGTGGAAGGGCAAGAAGGGGTTGTGCTCCTGCACATTCCATATCAATCTATGGCCAGAGATAACCAGTTTCTTACACCATGCTGCTCCCATAGCATGTCAAAACACATCCAATCAATGTGTCCGACATCTCTGCAGAAGAGCACTCACAGCACTCAGTAGCAGAGGACAGACACCTAAAAATGGAAGCATGATTTTTTTAACCCTGCCATGAACACCAACTGTGCTATATGTTGCCCTAATTCCTGAACTGACGAGTTTCTTTGTGGAATGCATTGCCGAAGTCACTTACCGAGATGCCCTAATTGATACAGGATTCAGTTAGGGGCTAGCAATTGTTTCTGTAGACTCCACACCTTTAGCCTTACACCAGGTTAGCCAGTGTCAGCAGGAGCAGAACTCTTTCCAGCTCACTACCGAGCTCTAGCTCCCTACACACACACCTGATAAGTTGTACGCCAGACATCAGCCTTGACTAATTCTTTCGAAGCTCTTACAAGCCTCCAACAACACTGGTTGTTCTCACATGATGTATTACCTTGCTTTTAGCCTCAGTAACAAAACCCAACTTTTAATTCCCCATGAATTGAGATAGAGCAGACATTAAACACTCTAAGGTGGTGTGTCGCAGAACTGCTGCCCTCTCTGGAAACCAGGAGCTCAGAAACTCCTTTTCACAGTTATAATCAAGCTTTTGAATAGTAATACATTTATCATGCATTTACTAGATATGCAGCTGCAGATTAAGCAAGATAATGATATCCTGGCAAAAGAAATCATAGTAACACATTCAATTCCTCTATTTGTCTTGAGACAGTAAATAAGATTGATGATTTGCAACTCAAGAGATTGTCTTGATTAAACAAAATGCAAATTAGGCAGAATACACTATAAAGCTGATAACTCCTTTTTAATTAAAGCCTGTTATTTTTAAGTTTGGACACAATTTGCTTTGTTGTTCAGTACCACCAACAGAGAGGCAGAGTACCTGCTTTGGTTTTCCCATTATCTGCTTTGCTTTTAGCTCTAGAGATATTTTAGATACACTGTGGTACTTTTCTTACCTTCCAGAATGAAAGGTCTTCCATCTGCCATATCACACAGTGAATGATATCAGCATGTACTGATTCTAGACAATGCCTATAGTATAGACACTGGTCTTGGATGTATCAGATCAAAAACTCTGCTGTTATGCTCAAAGGGCATCAGGTGGTGGTGGAAGACTCCTTAGTAGTGTATTTGCCTTCCTCACATTATGACATTCACGTTGCCTGTCTCTTCAAGCTACCTTCTCTCCTTCAAAATCTGCACTACTAATAGCTTTGCCACATAAAAAGCACAACACTGGGTCTTCCAAAAGCCTAGCTACCATAATAGCCCACTTCTGATAGTAACCTAACAGTATCCTAAAGCAGACACAAGCAGGAAGGATAGCAGCAAGCCAAGCACGCACAGGCACTCTTCTCTGAGCAGCCCCCCCATCACCAGCCAGTAGGTAACAGTGGTGCACTCCACGTCATAGCTCACTGCACTGCTCTCCTGGGGTGGAATTCCCAGCCTGACCCAAGGAGCCTTTAATAAGCTTTCCCAGACTATCCAAAAACAAAGTCTGACACAAATCTCCTCAGCCTACCAGCTTAAAACTAGGCACTGGGTTACTAACATCCAAATCTGACTCACTCTGATAAAGCTGGGATCATTCACTTAAAGGTCCACATATTCACAAACTCAAAAATAATTATTTAGCACTTTAAGAAACAAACAGAGTTCATAAAGTGTCACAACACAAACTATTGACTTTCACCACTTTTTGCTTGCATTTATACTAAACCCATCATTTTCACACTTCCTGACCTCTTCAGACAGTCAAATATGTTAGAAGCAAAGGCTATTCCCACCTCTAACACTGACATCCTATATCACACATCAAGGTACATAAAAAGACTGCAAAGCCCCTGAGTAGCAGTGATTGAAGAGTTTAACTGCAAAGGCATAAGGGCATTGTAATTCAGGGATTCAGAGGCCAAGCTATGTGAGATTACTTAGATAATGGACAATGACCCCTAATTCACTAGCAGCCATAGGAAATTCTAGTATCCACACAGCTTTGAGAGCAAGAAATCAAGGCAGCAGTACACGAACTGATTTCTTAACCTTCAAAATAAACAAACCCAGTGCTCGTGTCCTCAACGTAAGGAGGACATGGAGCTGCTGGAGCAAGTCCAGAGGAGGCCAAATGGATGCTCAGGGGCTGCAGCACCTCCAAGAGGAAGACAGGCTGAAAACACTGGGGCAGTTCAGCCTGGAGAAGAGAAGCTGCATGGAGACCTCAGACCAGCTTCCAGTGTCTGAACAGGGCTACAAGGATTCAAGATACATATACTAATGGAATACTTGGACAAATGCTAAATATCTGCAATGAATTTTTTTCCTTCTGGGAAAAAAAAAAGTAACTGAACTCCTCCCTTAGACCTTAGTTTCAATTTTCCTCAGTGTTATGAATCATTTCTTAAAGAAAACCCAATGTTTTTACTGCGATTCACCCCACATCTTTGCAGGCACAGAGCACTTTTTGAGGCTGTTACAACTACCTGACACTACAGTGCCATTAGTATTTGTGCTGAAGTGCAGTTTCATTTGGGACCTTCAGAGCAAGACCCAGATTCCTGGGAGAGGAGCAGAAAAACCACTGTTTACAGCTCTGCTTGCAAGGGCCAGCAGGTCAAGAGATGCTGCTCTCAGGAGACAGCCTGGTAAAAACCAAAGATTTCTATATTAACTCTGTAGGTCACAAGTTCAGTTCAAACTCTGAAAGAGAATTTAGACCAACACATTTGTTAGTAGCTCAAATGATTGTTAGCAGTTTGTCTGGTTTCTGCACTCTGCTCCTGCTGCATTTGAATAGCACATATCCACAGTTGCCAACTACATGAACTATAAAACCTTCTTGTTACAACTACCTTCAAGCTGAAAGCAAAATTAAAATCTCATCCAATAAAGCTCTGGTAATAGCAGGCCTGCTGTTTTTATGACTAAAATGAAAAAGCTTTATTCATATTGAAAAGCAGTTAGAAACCAAACTGGGTAAGCACCACTGTGTGATGCTCTGCATCTAACACAGCACAAGAGAGGTCTTTGCACTAAAAAGCTGATGAGTCTAAATCATTTCAGGCAATGTTTCTAGAAGTCTGAGGCACTGCATCCCACAGACTGAAAGGATTAGAGACAGGGCAGAGGAAAACAAGGGAGGGGAGAAGCCAACTGAATCCACTGTTACACACAGGCTAAACCCCGAGCAGAATCCAGCTGGGAGACAGTTTTCAGGGAAACAACTGCAGTGAACACTGATTTAAAGCACGCATCACATTCAAAACTGGTACTGTTTTTGAGAAATACTCTGCTGAATCCTTAAAAACAAATGGGATCCTGAAGTTCATCCTACATTACAAACAACTACTATTGTTCATAGCATTTTTAATGTGTTGAGGCCTTTCCCTACTGCATGGCTCTACACATTGAAGTGTTAGAACTACAGCTTTCCTCATAGGGTGATAAACCAAGCATTTCTTTTCCTTCTCTGGAAGGGTATCTAGCTGAAACGTGGGGTTCAGACCAAGACTGCAAAAATGAACCATTTAAAGGCTACCTGGAAAAAATAACTGCTATGTTAGTGAAGCTAAGTAGTTTGAATAATGAAGAGGATGAAAATGCTGAAAGGGATGTTGGCCCCTACCCTTCACAGCAGCAAGAAAGTGACCACCAAACTGAAGTTCATTTAGAAAGTACTAAAGATGAACCATTGGGGGGGGGGAGCACAAGGACATGAAAGCCAGCATGTACGTGGCTATGACAACACACAGGCATGTTCTTCCTCCCTCCCTGCCATACAGCAGCAATAAGCTGTCTGAAAAGCAATAACGGCTTACCTCCACATTTTAGTGAAACTGTGCATCCGGCTCACACAGCAAGGCAGAGCTGGAGGTTTGAGTCCATCCATTTGAAGGAGGAGGGCAGGAACACCGTACAGAACCAGGTACTTCACATAAAAAAACAGCACTTGAGCTAAAGCCAGGCCACCTAAAACAACATAATGATAAATCATACCTTAACCAAGCTCTGAAATAGTTTTAACACCTGTTAATACTGATTTACTTCCAAACAGCCAATATTCAAAGCAGTACAGCAAGCATCATAAGGTAATGGGATATACAATACCTACTTTTGCAACAGCTTTAGGACACAAGCACACACAGGTATGACTTCCAGGACACACAGAACAGTACCATCATTCCAATACACAGGAGTAAGTAAGCATCTAGAGTTCCACTTTGAAAATTCTTTGGCCTGCAGTTATTGATTGCTATGAACAGCAAATACTGACTTATGCTGAGCTAAAATTCAGAACATACCAATGCAGGCACTGGACATTTACCACAGGGATAACTGTTATCTCTGCAAGTAACTCCAACCAACCATGCTCCACTTGTTTCTCCTGCACAGGTATAACCAATGGTTATCTTTGCAGCTTATCCTGACTGCTCCGCACACATCTCACATACCATCAAGATTATTTGTGCCCCCCAAAACACCCCCTACAAGATCCCTCCTGCTCCAGCTGAGGCATAGAAGACTGTAACTCCACTTGGCAGAATGCCTGAGGCACATACCAGCTTTTAAACCATAGGACAAAGGATTCCTTCAGGTGCTTTACCTACCCAACTTCCAAAGGACATTTTGGCAGTGTGTTTGCCCACAGCTTAATGCCAGGGCATGGCCCAAAATGCAGCATCTTGCACAGGCATAAGATGAAAACCATACTGGCTATTCTCAGAGATACTCCTCTCAGGGCAGTAACAACATCAGAACACATAAATAATGGTGATTCATATTAACACTGAGTGTTTCTTGCTGAATAAAATGGTATTTCACCAATAAAGCATAAGGAAAAAAATCCATATAAAGCAGAGGCCAACACCATTATTGAAACCGGGGACATTCCTAAAGTTCCACTGATATTGGTGAACTTTTCCATCTGACAGCAGGCATCACTCAAATCTAGTCCCAAAGGAGAGAAAGTAAAACTATTATAATTTGGAAGAGTAAAAAAACCCCAAAACTTGTAAAATGCAACTGTTAAATCTCCTTTCCAGGACTGTGCTTTCCCTCCCTGATACCAACCAGTGATTTAAGGGCAGTTCTTCAGATAGTCAATGTGATTTTAGAACCATCCAGCAGCCTCTCCTCGCGGACACAGATTTCAATCTGACCCCAGCAGTCCAAGCCCATGATCACTTAAATAAACTGCTTTAATTTTAGCTGGCAAAGCATCCCTTTCGCATTCTGCTGACTAATGAGTATACTATGGATGACACCCAAAAGTTATCCATTAAAAATTCATGTCATAGATAACAACCTAGGGCGAAATCTTGGCACTAATACTGTAAATTGCAAACCTCCCACTGTCCTACACAAGGCCAGCATTTTGCTACTACAACACAACATTTTTACATTTAATATCATGATCCATGAGCACAATCAGAAACAGTTGTGCCATACAAGATACAAACTGATGTTAGAACAAAATACCTAGACATGAAGCTTATGGTATTTTCCTTCAGGGAAGCAGTCATCGAGTATTCAGTAGCATTCTTCCCAGAGGAAAACAAACAATCAGAAGCACAATTTGGATACCAGCCAATTAGGCACACATCAGATTACTGCTAAATCATCTATACAGCCAACTTTCTGCTTTAATTCCCATCTCATTCAGTTTCTCATTTCTCTTCTGACAAATTTCATTGGAGAGCTGAATGCTGACACCCACACAAACCAATTATGAAGATCACAGCTGTCTGTGCACTGGTAAAATCCAAAACCCCTTTGGCTGTGCATGATGGAATGAGATTTACAGAAACAGACTACCACTCTCTTGATACCTGAGAAAAGCACAGCATCACAGACCGGTTTGGGTTGGAAGGGACCCTAAAGCTCATCCTGTTCCAACCCCACCATACAGCTTGCTCCAAGCCTGGTCCAACCTGGCCTTGAACACTGCCAGGGATGGGGCATTAATGGAGCAAATCAAACACTGAACAAATTCCATAATATTATGAATTTGAGAAATTGAGCATTGCTCTGGAATTTCCCTTTGTGCTCCATGTTTCAAGCTCAGGTGAAGCAGTGTACTTCTGCCTGCTCTGGGCTGTAACAGAGCAAATTTCAAAGCAGCTGGAATGTCTCAGGTACGCAGGAAGGGTTTAAGTCAGTTATTGCAATACAACCCAGCTGTTTCGTGGCTGGAATTTTGCTCTTATTTTTCCACGTGTGGTCAGAACTCTCACACAGCTGGGAAGAGCTGAAGACCAACAGGGACTTAATCTACAGATTTTGATAGGCACCTTCACTGTTGTGAGTCTTAGAATTGCCACTCATGGAGTAGGTAGTGCCTGCCAGGTAATGGTCTGTGATGTGATGCCTATTATTTAAGATGCCAGTGGTATTAAGGTGTCTGCTAGTGAATGGTCATGACAACTTGGGTGTATGTTAATAGAAATGATGAAAAGACTGGGTGCTTTTCTGTTGTTTTATTGCCTTTTTTTTTTTTTTTTTCCCTTAAACTTGGATATTATAACTTTGTATTTGAGAGCTTGGAGTCTTTCATCACTGTATGTAAATGCTGGAGAGGGATTCTACATCGGGGACTGTAGCAGTAGGACAAGGGGTGATGGGTTCAAAGTGAAACAGGGCAAGTTCAGGTTAGATCTAAGGCAGAAGTTGGTCCCTGTGAGGGTGCTGAGGCACTGGCACAGGGTGCCCAGAGAAGCTGTGGCTGCCCCACTGCTGGCAGTGTTCAAGGCCAGGTTGGACACAAGGGCTTGGAGCAACCTGCTCTAGTGGAAGGTGTCTCTGCCCATGGCAGGGGTTGGAACAGGATGATTTTAAGCTCCCTTCCAACCCAAACCACTCTGGGATTCTAGGAATGTCAAGCTCAAAACCATCTTGCACAGAAGCAATATCTTTAATTAGAAACAAGCGATGGCAAGTGCGTATTAAAAACACCTGCGAGGGAACCAATACTGTATAAACGCTCTCTTTTCCCCAGAATAAATTAATTCAAAGCACCGAGGGTTAATTCGGAACTGAAATGTTTTAAGGGATCAAAACCAAAATCAAGTTAAATTGCTGGTACAATCTTCAAGATTGAAATCCCAGATTAAATTAACCACCATGTACAGAAACGAGTCTTTTCAGTTTGTCATCCTGCAAACCCTTAGACACATTTTCCTATGCTGTATGAATCGGCCTTTCTTATTGGCCTCCACAGTTTTACCCTCCACATGTTTACTGCAAAGCTTCACTGTGCAGGTTTCAGAGAGCTTTGTTTCAAGGATAATTACATATCCACAGCACAGCCTTATTGTTAGCTTTAGCCTTCTTACTCCCAAAACTCTGGCTTTGACAGGAGTTCTCAAGCAGAACATTTTCACAAGTAACCAACAGAAGATTTGGCTCCAGGTATTAAGAACCACACTTGGCATTTTTTTTTGTCCCTTACCATCACCAAAACTCACGGGCAAGAATTATGACTTTTATTATGAGCACACCAGCACAGATCTGCCCTTTCTGCAGCTACGCTGACCCTACAGCAGTAATGATTGTAGATGCTTGTTTCTACCAAGGACCAGGGCAGGGTCATCAAGAAAACACATCTCAGAGATAAAGAGGCAGTCATATTTCAGAAGGGTTACTGGCACATGGCACAAGTCTAGTAGAAAAAGACACTGAAAACAGCTCAGAATTTGTGGCTACGCTCAGCATAGAAAGCTGGGGAAGTAGAAAGAGGGGATGTTTGGAGTGGTGTTTGTCTTCCCAAGTCACCGTTACATGTGATAGAGCCCTGATGTCCTGGGGATAGCTGAACACCCGTCTGCCCATGGGCAGGGGGGAATTAATTCCTTGCTTTGCTTTGGTGCATGGCTTTGCTTCACTCTTAAACTGTCTTTAGCCCAACCATGAGTTTTCTCTCTTCTACACTTCAGATTCTCTCCTCAGTCCTATCGAAAGAGTGAGCGAGCATCTATGTGGTGCTCTGTTGCCACCTGGGGTTAAGCTACAGCATATGAGTAAAAGAAAAGTAGTCACAGAAGTAGGTTAACTGCCAATACTGGAAGTTTACTCCACAGGAATGCTTATAAAACATTCACACACACACACTTCTTTGTATAAAGCAGTGAATTACCCAATGTTTTCAAGAATAAAAATCTTACTAAGCTTTCTGATTCACATTTGTGCTTTCAGTTTTCAACTGACATTAAGATGCAAAATATTGTATCAGTCTCCTCATCATAATCTTGCAGGATGAAAACCAAACCAACAAACCGACCTCAGACTGCTGTTAATATTTCATTACCATGCTTTTCTATTGTATTTAGTCCATGGAAGATGTGGATGCAGCCAGTTTGGTTTTTTTTTTCCCACATATTATGGACAAAAAAACCATTTTTCATTGAAACCCCTCAAAACCCAGGGGCCACAGTGCAGTGTGACACTTCCCTACTCATTAAAGGATCAATATGCAGAGGATACAACCTGGTCTCTCTCAGAGGAGGCCACTAACTATGCGTTTTCATAGCTCCTTGATCCACAGGGCAGGCACACAAACAGCTGCCAGGTTAGGAAACACGGAGAGGAGTGATCCGGGAAAACATATGACCAGGAGAGAACTGAAGGTTCTGCCTTGACATAAGCTACATACATCCTTCTGTTCCCAATTCCCAACATGCTTATCACACAGTTAATGACCTTAAAACTTGCCACTTCTAATATAAACTGCATATAACAGCAATTAAAGACATCACACAGATACTTCAATCACAGCAGTTCTTCCATCAGTAGTAAAAGACAGTGCAGAAGTGCATGTGCTAAATCCTTGTTTATTCAAGTGACAGGCTTCATTTACCCACACTACATAGCCAATAGAGACAGGGGGGACATTCAACAAGCAAAGATACAGAGCCCACTGAGGCTTTTAGGCACTATGGTAACACAAAAGCACACAGCCCAGCTGGGTTACCTGCACAGAAAGTGCCTTCCTCTCAAAAAAGAGAAACTCTGCACTGACTTTGACATGCTCAAATTCAGAAGAGTAGAACACACAGAACTAGGCATCCGCAAGTGAACTGGAGGGAATGAGAACATAACCCATAGGGTAAGAGTATGCTTATAGTACTCAGATACTGGCATGTAAAGGTCATGGAGGAAAGAAGAACTGGAACATCTGACCGTATTTGGTTTAGTTGAAAAAGGACCCAAGTTTAAAGAGGAAAGTTTAGAAACCAATCATATAACTCACAGACTGTACTAACAGTAGCTAACACACACAGAGAGTGATACTGAAGGCTCACACCTCCACTGCAGTTACACAGGCGTTAAAACCATCCATGCACTACTTTGTATACTGCTGTTTCTAGAAATTCATTTGCTAATTCCTTTTACACAAGAGAAAGTACTTCTCTTCCTGCTGGGAAACACATTCTCCCAGCCACTACTTTTTCTTCCTTTTATACCTGTGCACACTCAGTAATGCTGCTTTAGGTAAACTCAGCATTTCTGCTCTACACAGCCATAAGTAACATTGTGCAATGGCATTTTTAAACATGTACTGCAACTCAGGGTTTGGGGTTTTATTTCTTTGCTGTCTTTCCTTGCAGGTACACCACATGAAGCGCAGCAGAACACAGGACAGCATCACACTTCTGAGGTGTAGACTGACCATCATTACCCTCGAGATGCTGAGAGCACTGCTGTCCTTACCCACACTGCTGGCATTTATTGCCCATTGTTCAAAGGTATCCCAGACGAAAAATGCAGGAGCAGTTCTAGTCTCCCCAATTAGAGCTGACTGCAAAACAGCCTCACCCCTATAATTCCCAGGCTATAGGGCAGCCAGGGATCACAGCGTAACCAGATGCTCCATACTGCTTTGAAGCTGCTGGAGTTGAATAGGAAACCCAAAATGAACAAAGAGCTCAGCAGTGCAGAAGGGCTGATATACCATGTAGTTAATCCTCCTGAGCCAACAACAAGCTGCTTCCTTGGTCTCAAGACTCAGCTACCTGATGTAATAGGTTTTAATAACAGAGAACACAAGATAACAGAGGGGAGTGTTTGTCCATGCACAGGAACTGGTGTAGAAGCATAGGAAGATCCATAAGGATCAGGTAAGGATCAACAGAAAAAAAACAAAACCAGTATCCTTAGTCCCATATCAGGGGCTCCCTAAAGCAAGTGGCCTGTCAGTGGCTTGAGCCTGAGACCATTGTGATAAAACCTACAGTAGAGAACACACTGTGGGAAGTGACAAATTCTGCCTCAGTCTCATTTGCAGTGTATTTTAAACACTTGCTCTCACTGCTGAAAAGACAAAGCTCAACTAGAGCAGGGTCACACTTGGAACACACCTCTCCTAAAGCAGGGCTCCTATAGAGGACTAATTCAAACGACCATATTTTGATCGAGTGATTTTAGAGTCCCGACTTACTTGAACCCTGTCTTTCACCACCTGTTGCTTTGAGGCATTTCAGCCTTTTCTAATCATTTGTTCAAAATGCATTTTAATTGATTTCAAATAAATAAACACACAGCCTACTTGGCCACTGTCTGGAAAGTGACTTCCCCCGCTTTTAAAATCAACACGGGTAGCCTTGAAGGGAAGGAGAAATCTACCAGTAACACCAAAGGCAAAATGCTTTGTCCCTAATTCTGCAGCCTTGCCTGCCTTATCCAGTGGCCAGCTTTCTGTCAGACATACAGACAACACCAGGAGTTAACAGATTTAACTTGTCAATTCACTGACATTTAGAAGAGGGGATGAAAACTCAGAATCCACTTTCTATACAGTGACTGAGTTAGGAGGGGTAGAATAAACCATAGAGGCAAACCTCTCACATTCTGCTCTCCAGCTGCTGTTACTCTTTTTAGATAGACATACATATAAAAATGCACAAATATATATTGTGTATGTACACACAGAGTGCACACATTGCCCTCTGCTGATCAGAACCCAACACACAAGAGTCCTCCAACACACACTGCTCATTGTACATGATCTGCAATAGACGCTCGCCAGGACCATACAGGTGTTGGTACTAACTCCTGGTACTCGCTGGTACAGGAAGAGGCACCTTGCTCTATTCAGCAATTACCAAGGTTTCTTCAGAACACAATTTTAAGGCCTTGGGTTTCGCTGCTTTAATTCCTCCTACCCGGTGATACAACAAAAAGCTCTTCCCTGTGAGTGTGCTGAGCGCTGGCACAGGGTGCCCAGAGAAGCTGTGGCTGCCCCATCCCTGGCAGTGCTCAAGGCCAGGTTGGACACAAGGGCATGGAGCAACCTGGTCTAGTGGAAGGTGTCCCTGCCAGTGGCAGGGGCTTGGAACAGGATGAGCTTTAAGGTCCTTTCCAACCGAAACTATTCTGTGATAGCAGGAGGGAAAATCAAACTAACCATGTGCAACAGTTGCTTACAGGTTAACCTACACCTATGCAGCACCCAAAGCTTTTGCCCTCTCAGGTTACATTTATCAGTGCTCATTTTTCTTCCCATCACAGTTGGGCATTTTAATCAAACACCAGACAGATGGGAGGGGACAGAAGTGGGCAAAGTGAAGCAGGAAAACAGAGCAATTCCTTCTCCCTGCTCTTTTCATGAGCGCTATCATTTTCCCTTTCAATATGAATACAAAATTGAAGCATCAAAGAGGTCAATAAACACTTTAGTTCTTTACATCTCCCCCTCCTTCATCCCTATACCAAAACTCTTTTAAGTGATCAGTTCTATGGAAACCACTTTAGACCAAAGTTTAGACACACACTTCAGATTGGAAAAAATACAGGATGGTTTTTAATTTAGGAAGCAGCTCAGTCAGTTCAACTGTACGCTTCTCAGAGGATCTACATGCTACATGAATTCCACAGACTGCCCTTCTGACAGCGACAGGCCATAATGTACTATTCCTAAGTACCTACAGAGGGACACAAAAGAAGTAGACTGGTGTTCTTGAAGCAGGGGGAGAAAGATTTCTGCTGTTGTTTCTGTACTCACCCAAGGCCCAGTATGATGCAGCTTCCAAAGGAGGAGCACTGCTGTAGAGAGCATGGATATACATGAGGTGAATCATCAGCTCAGCCAGGCACCACCAAAAGAAAATACGCATTATGCCCACCATTAGGACCCTAAGATTGGTCTTCAAGCTGAAGGCTTCTTGGCTCCTCATCTATAAAAGAAACCCAAAGAGATGACATGGCACATAACTGTAGTACTCACATACCAAACCCCAAGAACTTGATTAAATTTCATTTGCTATTCATTACTAAGGGGACCATTTGACTGTGCCATTTGCTAATTCCTGACCTGGCCTCTCCATTCTCAATCTCAGTAAGCAGTAGAAATCAGCAAGAGATCACATACGACCATACACTGCACCAAATTGTTGTAGGAAAGGCCAAGTGTTGTTAACCTCAACAGGATCCAGATACGAGACACTTTTTAGCTCCTGTGACTTGATCAATCTTTACAGATAATCAAAAGAAGCTTAAAGAACTACAGCTATGAAGGAGACTTTCCAAGCAGCAGCCCTACCAAAACACAAACAAGTAACTGCTGGGTCTTAAAGTACCTCCAACTTCTTTCTACTCACTACATGGGATAAATTATTTCAGGACAGTTCTCCATTGTTCTCTTGTAGCATTGCCAAGATCAACCACACCTATATGATGTGCTGAGCAAATGGCAGTTAACTAAAAGCTAAATATCGGGTAAGAAAAGGTTTGCTGCTGGCAGGTTTCCTAAGATGTCCCAAACTATAGTAAACACACTGACATACTTTTACCCTCTTTTCCACAATAAAAAAGAATATGATCAAACAACATATGATTGCCTAAAAATTTATTCACGTTTTCTACATTTATTACTGTGCGTGTCCACTCATCCACTTTATCCTAGTGATGTTAGCTACAGACATCACAGAATCATAGAATGGTTTGAGTTGGAAAGGACCTTAAGATCATCCAATGTCCTATAAGCAAGGACACCCTTCCACTAGAGCAGGTTGCTCCAAGCCCCTCTGTCCAACCTGGCCTTCAACACTGCCAGCAATGGGGCAGCCACAGCTTCTCAGGGCACCCTGTGTCAGTGCCTCAGCACCTTCACAGGGAAGAGTTCTGCCTTAGATCTAACCTGAACTTGCCCTGTTCCAGTTTGAACCCATCATCCCTTGTCCTATCGCTGCAGTCCCTGATGAGGAGTCCCTCTCCAGCATCCTTGTAGTCCCCTTCAGACACTGGAAGCTGCTCTGAGGTTTCCACACAGATTCTCTTCTCCAGGCTAAACAGCCTCAGTGTTCTCAGCCTGTCTTCCTACGGAGGTCACACATCACAGGTGGTGATTCCTCACTTACTCAAGTGTGCAAGAAAACCAGGAAGACATTAAACATGGAAATGTGAGGTTTCCCCTTGTCATGTAGAATCAGGCTTGAAAAGCAGCCTGCAAGGCACTAGGAAAAGATGTTCAGTAAGACAGGTCAGTCTTTCACATTTTAACATGCTAACCAGCTCATTTACTCTGAAGAAAAGCATTCCAAGTAATCATCAGCTGTTTTCACCCCAACAAGATGGGAAACTCAGGAATTCACAACACAAACCAGCAGCTTTCTGTGGCTCTGAAATCTGTTTCAGGGTTAACAGCCAGCTGCTGCTGCTACCTTCTTCTGCTTCATGGAGAGACAAACAAAACCCCAGCGCAGCAGCTACAAGCCAGAATGATGAGCATCTGGAGACTGTGACTACGTGTATCACTGGACTCCTGGTTGAAGGGATAAATCTGATATCAGACAAAAAAACATCCTGTAAAGTAGAACTTGGGGAGGAAGGTTTATCCTCCAGGTGATATCCAGGAGATGGTAGAATTCCCAGTGCTACGCTCAAAATCATTCCTAGAACGTGATTTTGTATTTCCAAAACGATGTTGAAGACAGCTTTAGACACCCATTCAATTCTGAACCTCCAAGGAGCCTAAGTAAAAACTGAAATCTTTCAAACCATCAGTAAGGAGGAAAACTATTACAGCAGCAGTGAGAGATGTTCTTACTGAAGTCAAAACATGCAGGAGGGAAAACTCCTTTTCTGGAGGCATTTTCTTTTTACAAAGTACCTCATTGAGGGAAAAATATTTCAGGCAGAAATAGATATCAGAGTCTGACAGGAGAAACTAATCAGCTAGCCATGAAAAGCCACTTGGCTCTCTTTCCATCTTCTCTAACATTGGAGTCTAATAAACCCCTCTCCAACCAAGAACTAGGTGGGAACACTTCTGGCAATGTATGTTGACTAAATGTCAGTTACCAGCCTAATGTGAGCTCATCGGGCCATAGCTGCCACACAAGCATGAATACCCAAGACTGGTTACTAACTACAGCCCTCCCATTTGCATGCAGCATACTTCAACACTTAAAAGAACAACAGAGTAACACTGGGAACACCTTCTGTTTGAAAGTCTCCTCTGCACTAATTTTTGTCAAGTAGGAAACGACAAAATAAACAGAAACTCAGGCTTACCAGTAAACTGCATTACAAAACACACCATCAAGAGCATCTCAAAGAAAACTGGATAAAATCGTCTACCTAACATTCTCATGATTGGTATTACAACCTCTCAAGATAAACCTGTCATGCTTTAATGTATTCCTCAAAGCATGGGGTCTATGTCTGGATTTGGCAGCTGAAAAGAGATCACCATCCACTTCCCATAGTTCTTTACCCAATTCACTTGAGGCACAGATGCACTAAAAATTAGTAACTGTGATCTTAAAAAGCTCTATTACCTGCTTACTGAATTCATCAAAATTCATAAGGGGCCCATTGTGGAAGGTGGGATAATAAAAGACATATGCCAGCATCCAGAGGAACGAGTGGGATGACTTCTGGGCAGGTCCATGCCAGCAGTACTCCAGGCTGAAGCTAGTGCAGAAGAGGCAGCGGACAGACAGGGTGAAGAGCAGCAGGTAATACTCATTCTCAGTGTCGTACCACTTCCTCTGCAATACAAAATAAAGTCAGAACATGATGGGGCAATTCTGTGATTTCCTTATGGATGGACAGCAATGTCCACCCACATCCTCACTTTCAGGGTCACCAGCAGCCGGAAGCAACTAAATTGAACAGCAGCCGGCACAAGCATCTGAAGTGAACATTAACACATGAACAAGCAGCACTGGAGAGATGGAACTGACAGAGAAAGGGCCTCCAGAGGTACTGCTACCAGCATAAAGAGCCAACAGCTTCATTTCAGTAACACATTAGGTTGTGAATAGCTATGATAGCGGGAGACCTACTCTTACAGGAATAGCATTATCTCCCTCAGATTTGGTCCAGCACTACAATATCCAAACCAGCTGGCGGCACTATTGTCAGCAAAGGGACTGCTAAGGCTGAAGCCAAGGCTGCAGTTCAGATCTGAAAAGAATCAGTCACTCCTGAGAAAGCTCAAGGCTGGAAAGATGTTACTGAACCTTTTGCTTGACTAACCAACTCCTGGATACAAGCCCAAAAGCTAGCACCTTAAACTGGTACGATTACAGCTTCAAAGAACAAGAGATGTGTTTACTACAGCACAAGTAAAGCACTGTCATACATCAGCTCTGCTGAATACCACTTGCACATTAAGGCTCATAGTTCACCTCAATGCACTGACCAGCAAGACTGAGAAATAAAACCAGTACTTTGTCAAAACTATAGCTGCCACAATGGGCACCCACCACCATAACTGATTTGATGCTTAATTAGTCCTTTTCCCATTACCTTGGCTTCTTCCACAGCTGGTATGCGTAAGGTGGATAGCAGAGTAAGAGAGCACAACCACGTCAGGACCGACAGCTGAAACTGAGCCACAGCAAAGGAAATCGTTGCATGTAACAAGATGACAGCAAAGCCCTTGATTCCCAGTAGCAACCAGCAGGCAGCCATCCCATAAACCATCAAGCACCACGGTTTATACTGTTAAACAAAAACAACCAGGTTTAGTTTATTTCTAAAGAAAAACAAGCAACCAATCATTCAATATCTGTGCTATCCTGTACAGGGTCAACAGTGGAAACAAATGCATTCAACAAGGCTAAGAACAAACATAGAACCATAGTCAACTGGATTGGAAAAGACATTTAAGATCATCAAGTCCAACCATCCAGGGGGACTGGAACTAGATGATCTTGAGGTCCTTTCCAACCCTAACTATTCTATGATTCTATGCTTCTATGATTCCCCAGCACTGTCAAGGTCACCACTAACCCATGGCACTCAGGGACAGCAATTCCACCACTCCCCTGGGAAGCCATACAGGGAAACCAATTGCATCCATAAAGGATGGGGATATGTGGAAGGGATTTCTCTAGCAGTGGGTATGAAATCTGCAGTCTCCTTGATTTGGAAGAGAACATAAGTTCCTCCCTTCCTTCCCCAAACCAGCAAGTGGGACACCACATGCCAGTCACTTCTCACAATCATACAGTCATTTAGCAGTCATGCCAAAACCCAAGCAGTCATCACCTCGCAGTCTTGGAAAGGAATAACTACAACCTCCTTTGGTGTCAAGGTCAAATGACACTGGTTAATGGCTCACAGCAAAGCACAGGTTTTCATGGGTTGGAGGCTCTAGACTCCAACCACTAAGGCAATGCTCTCACCTGAACATCATCACAGACCCACTCACACAATTCACCCCTCCTAATGGGATTTCCCACACTCAGTGGCCTCAGTGCCAAGTTTCCCATGGCAAAGTAAACTGAAACACACAGAAACCCCCTGCTGTGTAGAAACTCCTTACATACCTTCTCCACCAAGAGCCTGGACACTTGTGATACCAGCAGGTGACCAGCCAGAAGCCACAGTATACGTTCCCTTCCCCATTCGATCCAGTAGCTCCATTCAAAGTCCATGGGGTCCTGGGGTACCAAGGGAACTGGTCACTACGTATATCTGGCCATAAAAGCATGTTCGTACAGGAAACATCTACACAGTACGTCCACTACCCAGCACCACAGACCTCCACATCTACAGAATGTCACTTCAGCAACCCAAGTGGATCATTGCCATTACTGCTCATTTACAGCAGTGAGCTCCAACAGCACCATTTTGACTGCCAATGGTGTGAAATGCAGAAAAAGCTTTAGGTGGTGTCACAACTCCTAAGCCCCTCAACTGGTGCTGAACCTGACCAGTAATCACTGCCTTGCCCCCCCAGATGCCAGGGAGATTTCTAACTACAAAGAGAAGCACCCACACACACAGCTCCTCCCAGGACACGGGGAGCAGGATGGTGACTGCATAGAGATGCAGAATGTAACAAGGGTCCTCAGGGCTTCCAGTCCAGCAGGGCTTCACTTTGGTTCTCCATCAGGAAGCTTCTCAGGAAACAGCAAACTAGTCTGCTGCTACTGATCTGGGTCATCTCTTCAAAGCCAACATATTCACATCTTTGCCTGCCGTGATACTTTAAATGTTAGGACCCTCTTTTCCATGTGTAAACAAAAAAAGCTATATTGGACCACACTGAACCCATGAAAAGTTTAGCCAGGAATTTGTATTTATTTCAACTTGCCTGAAAAGGCATCTTGCTGGGAGTTTCACTCCCTGTTTCAACAAAGCCCAGGTGGGATTAGATGAACTGAGGACAGCTGCAGGTGCCTGTGACATGGGGGCTTCATCTAAATTACTTAAGAGAGATCAGCTTGTAGCCTTATGTCCTATACAATGCCACGCGGGAAAGTGCATCTCCACAACTGCTTTATGGCTTTCTTGAGAGCAAATGTGAAGGGTCCCTTATGAGGGCCTCGACACCAAAACACTTCCACAGCTGTGTGTTACTGGTCTTGTGTAAATCATTCTCAATATCAGTAGCATGTATCAGCTGTACTTCAGAAGTGAGGTCGCTTTTTGGCTTGGGTGCTAACTTTGTTCTTAGTTTGGGGCACATTTTTAATACCAACCGTGTTTCTTTAAGCCTGTATGCCTCATGCATCTGTCCTCCTCTATGCTGTACTACAGATCAACCAGGAGGAAAACATGTGCTCACTGATTTTAAGCTGATGTTATCCAAACTACCCAGCAAGAGGAAAAAGAGGCAAAAGGCTGCAGGAAATCTCAAAGGGGATGATAGTTATTGAGGCCAAACAATAAACTTGAAGGTTAAGTAATTAACAAAGGAGAAATGCTTAGTGCAAGGATCAAGAAACAAAACTTGGGTTATGATTCTCAGATCTAGACACACCTGGCAAGTTTCTCAGTAAAAACAGACTGAAATTAACTAAGAACATCCATATCTGCACAGTTAATACAAGCTCTGAAGCTAAATCAGAAGCTCAGGTGAGCAGAAAACATGAAGACACGCGTTCATTGCCACAAAGTAAAAGATGCTGTTACTTGTCACCTATCCTACCTTTTTGAGGCCCCAAAAGAGAGTCCCTGGTTCCAGTCCAAACTCTTTGTCCATCGCAGCTTCATACTCTGCAGAGAAGAGCAAACCTTTGCTAAGGACACAGTAGGCAGAGCAAGGAGAGTCACAGAATAGTTACATTTAGAAAGGACCCTAAAATCATCCAGTTCTAACTCCCTGTCATGGGCAGGGACACCTCACACTACACCATGTCACCCAAGGCTCTGTCTAATGTGACAGTCAGGGTTGTGGCCTCTGCTGCTCAAGAGCAGCACATTCCCACAAGGGCTCCACTGATGAGGGCACTGAAGCACATCACCATGTCACCACTCACCAGGTGAGCTGCCCAACCAAGGCATGGCTCTGCCCTGCAGCAAAGGCAAGGTCACTGAATTGCTCAGAGCTATGCTTTGATTCCCCTTGCAACAGGGGCAGCAGCTGACAGCAGCCAACCTACTACCAACACAGGACCTGCACTCTAAGGGCTACCTGGTTTCTCCCAGCAGAGCAGAAGGTACACCCAAACCTGACACTGACAAGGAGAGCAGAGTAGGGCAAAGCTGCTCTGAGAAGCCACCTCCAAAACCCACCTGTTGCCATTTCTGCAGAAGACGGGCACAGCGCCCTGGACCCATCTGCCCAGGGCTTCCTTCAGGGCCCTGCCTTTCCAGCACTCCTGTTCTTCCCTTCAGCTTTGCTGAGAGCTAGCTCAGGTCATTAATGTAGAACACCTTGCTGATTAAATCCTAACAGCATGCAATACCCATTTCCCTAACGAGGCTCTCTAGCTATGCTTTTATCAGATAATAGCACCTTCACGTCCTTTAAAATACCAATGTGCTAGAACAAAGCTTCTCTTCCTACAAACTCCACATAACCTGTTTAAACCCCCACCACTCCTCTGCACAACACAGCCCCACTGAACCAAAACAAGCCTCTGTAGCAGCCACCAAGAGGTTACTCAAGGCACAGGCAAGTGTTTGGAAGCAAGCTGACCCCAAAGCTGCACAGATGTTGCTCTGAGCCCACCTCTTCCCCGACACCACTGCAAAGAGCCCCAGGACAAAGCTCTCTGCCCCGCTGGCACCTGGCTGCTGCTTCCTCGCACGGGGCCGGTTAGCAGGCAGGAGGAGCACGGGCACTCCCTGCAGGGCAGCAAAGTAGACACCAACTCGGAGAACAACTCCAGCGAGCGCAGGAGCGAGCACCCCCACCGCGGACTTACTTCGGGACACTCGGTGCGCCTCGTAGAACGCGTAGAGGTGCGAGCCCACGGCGAGGAGCCCGTAGAGGCACACTTCCCAGGCGGGCAGCAGCACCGAGCTGGGAGCTGCGCCCGGAGAACCCGCCGGCAGCCTCCCTGCGGGGAGAGAGAACGGGAAGGCGTTAAGGCGGAACACTGTGGGGCACCGAGCAGGGAGGGCACCGAGCACGGAGGGCACCGAGCACGGAGGGCACCGAGCACGGAGGGCACCGAGCACGGGAACCGCTGACCATCCCCCCTCAGGCCGCCGAGCTGCCGGGGCCCAGCGGCGGGGAGGGCACGGAGGCTGCCGGACTCCGCCAAGAGGCCCTTGGGCCGAGGACTCAGCACGGCCCGGGCCCCACGGGGCAGAACCGGGCCAGGACCGGACCCCGGCTGCTCCCGCCGACCCGGGACCGAGGGGAACGGAAGGAGACCCTCTCCCCCCTTACCTGAGGCGGGCTCCGCCTCCATGAGCCGAGGGAGCAGCACCCGCGGCCCCCAGCGGGCCCGGCCAGGCCAAGGCTCCGGCGGGCACGCGGCGAGAGGCCCCACCGCGGCCCCACGGCCCCACCGCGG
>JASSUY010041922.1:0-11543 GCA_032466535.1 Forpus xanthops
TTAGTTACTAAACTGTTCTTATCTCAACCTGTGGGAGTTGCATTCTTTTGATTCTCCTTCCCATCTCCCCGGGACTGAGGAAGAAAGAGGGGGGAGTGCGCAGAACTGTTTGAGGGGCCTCAAACCACAACACCGGCTTGAATTTAAGCAAGTATTCTTTGGAACAATGGAAATCACCTGTGTATATAAGCATTAGCAGGATCAGGATCATGGTCCAATACATCATATAACATATTTAATGACTTCCACTTAAAGCTCTTTCAGTCGCAAAACATGCAAATATTTTGTATACTCCTTTTGTAACTGCTTCTATCCGCACTTTCAAGTCACGGTTGCTCTGTACAGCATTAGGTAAATGACATGCACCTCCAATGCCAGTATTATTTATGGCTTTTCATCTCTAGTAATATGTTTCACTTTTAATCATAGTTCAACAGACAATACTGAGCTTAGTCCTCACAGCTTCACAGTGAGCTCAGTGAACTAAGAAGCAGGCGAACATCTCATAAATGACAGAAGCACTTTCACCAGAGCAGTTCTTCCTGTCTTAGAAAGGATGTGTTTTAGGTGCTGAAACTTGCAGTTAAATTATCTTCATTTTTGATGTGAGCTTTAGTCTTTGAGTATGTTGTGAGCTATATTCTGTCCCTACCTTCCTGCCCCCTAAGAACTGCAAAACTAACATCTATACAGATTCTTCTGGATCACTGATTATTTGAAGCTGATAATTATTTCCGTTTTCCAACAAGAAACAGAAAGATTCTAAAGTGCCTCTGAAGTATTTCCACTGTGTGTCATTGTGTATATCAGAAAGATATCAGTTTCCTGCGATCTAAGAAAGCATTTCTGCTGACGTTCTTCTTATGACTTTTCATCACAATTTATAAAGTTACCTATTGAGGAATTTTTATGATACCACCTACTTCCTACAGAGGCTATCACCTAAGCCTTGATTAGTTCACAGGAGATCAAACTCTCTAACAAGTTACTGTCAGTTGCAGTTCTAAGACTAGAACTAGGTCAGGTTTATTACCTACATCAATTCTTTCATGTTGCAAAGCAAAGACAAAAAAAAAGGATTTTAGAAAAAAATAAAGGAAAACAGGACTGAAAGTCTAACTAACAGACCTAAAAAACACTTCTCTTCTCAAAAGAGAAATGCCACAAATGATTTTTATATCACCAAGCCCCCAAGGCTGAAGCCATATAGTCTCTAGCTTTGTTTAACTGACCTTACAGTATTAGAGCAGGTTTTTGTTGCATAGGTAGCATATGAGCAGAGTAATTTGTAATATGAAATCCCTTGAATATACAGTCAGCAAAGGTTGGGGAAATGATTTGTGCTCTGATGAGGACAGAAATAGCTTGTGTACAATATTGATCTTCTCCAAGTATTGGAATTGTTCTGGGTTGTTTTGGAGGAACTACATTACAACTGAAACAACAGGAAAAGCTTTATAAAGTTGTTTTATATCATATTTAGTCACATATTTCTCTTGACAGTTCATGATAAGATGTCACAGTACAAAATCTTTGATGCCTTCTTTTAACTGATGTCTTTTCATAATTATCCCTTATATTGAAGTGTTTAGTTATTTCAGCTTCTACTAATCTTCAGATCCAGGAAATGCAAACACATTGTAAGAAAAGAAAATATCTTTTCAAGCAGTAAGAATGTGCCTTTTCAAAAAGTAGAGACTTCTAATTGAGTTCCAATTGGTTAATTTTATTCAGACTGAAATGCTGCCCTGTATGTGCCCATCATTGCCCTGGCTAGGAACAGAAGCAATCATTAAGCCCAGAAAATATTTTGGTTTGATTTGGTTTTTAAAGTTTTGTTTCTTTTAGATGATATATCAGTAAACTCATATTTTCAAGCCACCAGCTACTCACTGCATAAGCAGATAAAATAAAACTACTTTTCCAAAAGCACTGCAGGAAATATTATGGCTACAGCTACAGTATTCATGGTTGTAAGGGAAAATTCTCACAAACCAAAACTGCACTAAAATCAAGAGTTTAAAGGAATGTAGACAAGAAAGTAACATAAAAGCTTCTAGGTAACCATAAATTCCTGCTGAAGTGGTAGAATAATCATTATTAATCCTCCTGATTGAACCCACTGAGTTTGGGGATAAGCCATGGCATTAGACACAGATGTTATTAAGATATACTTTTCAAGAACAGGCATCTCAGGAGAGAACATGACTTGCACATTTTTGGGTCATGTCTCTTCTCCTGTATCCTCCTTATTCCTGCCAGTACTAATTAATGTACAAGCTCACAAAAACATTGCCAGCAAGTGTGTGACAAGCAGCCTAAATGGGAAGCTTTTCTAGCACTAATGAAACACATGGGAAGTGGAATGAGGTTTAGACAAAGTTCCATTATCCTGACTTTGCCATCTATACAGTTATTGTTGAGTGGAAAACCTATTAAAATCAAGGAAGAGGCTAGATTCACAGTTTACTGATGTTAGAACTTAAAAAAAAAAAAAAAAGCCAGTTACAACAATCTAAAGAATATTTTCCCAGTTAAAAAAAAAAGGGTATGTTTACATATCAAAGCCTGCTGAGTCAGAATGCACTGATCAAACATAGAATGCATATGTAAACCCAGTTGACAACACCGAAGGACTAAAGCTGTGCATCAGTGTCCGACTCCACGCATCCGAACAAAACCAGAATATACCCACAGCTATATTCTTCACACAGATCTCTTTCTTTAGCAGCTCCAGGCATACTATTGATCATTTGCAATTTTCTCTTGTGAAACAGGGCAATACGAAAAAGAGCAAAGCTCACCAGTTGCTTTTCTTAGCATGGTTTGAGAACAGAAGCCTACATCTTTCTCATCTCAAATCTCTTCTTGAATAAGCTACCTGCTTACCCTTGTTAGCTTCCTCTAGAAGTTCAAAGTTCAGGTGGGTAGCAACTCCTGAGCTGCAGTGAAGACATCCTTGAGGTAACATTTGCCTCTTAATAGAATGAATGACCTCTGATCATTTTAGAACAAAACCAAAACAGAACACAGCAATACAAAATGGGGGAGACACCAGCTGGTGTGATGAGACTGCAAGGTGCCTACTTGGAGGAGGGCATCCTATGCTCCAGAACCTCAAGAGAAAAAGGAAACAGAATGTCCTAACTCATGAAGGATAGCTCCAGATGAGGAGGGGTGCCTCTTACTCTCTTGTATGTATGTAGATTAGGACTATTTCTCACAGGAGAGAGGTTTTTGAATTAACCATGTGAGGAAAGGAAGAAGTGAAGCCTAAAGGGTTGTCATTGCTTAAATCCAGCTGGTAACTCAGCACCATGCAGCTGCTCACTTGCATTCCCCTTTTCCCCATCCCTGGGCAGGATGGGAAGGGGAATAAGGTTGAGATAAGGACAGTTTAATAGCTAAAATAAAAATACAGTGATAACAGAAAGAATATCAACAACAATAAAAATTCTAATAGTAAAAGGATGCTGGAGAGGGACTCCTCATCAGGGACTGTAGTGATAGGACAAGGAGTGATGAGTTCAGACATAAACGGGGGAAGTTCAGGTTAGATATAAGGAAGTTGTTTCCTGTGAGGGTTGTGAGGCTATGGCACAGGCTGCCCAGAGAAGTGGTCAATGCTTCAGCACTGGCAGTGCTAAAGGCTAGGCTGTACAGGACCTTGGGTGATGTGGTCTAGTGTGAGGTGTCCCTGCCCATGGCAGGGGGTTGGAACTCTATGATCTTAAGGTTCTTTCTAACCCAAACCATTCTATGATTCTATGATTCTCTGATTCTCAAATGCAGGTGATACATAATACAGTTGCTTATTATCCACTGACCAATACCTATCTTGATGCCAGCAGCGATCCCTCCTTCCAGATGACTCCCCCCAGTTTCTATGCTGGCCATGAAGCGCTGTGGTATGGAATACCCCTTTGATCCATTCAGGTGAGGTGTCCTATCTCTGCTTCCTCCCAGATTCTCCTCACTGAGAGAGCATGAGACTGAAAAATCCTTGTTCAGGGTAAACACTACTGAGCAACAACTAAAACATCGGTGTGTTAATCAGCATTGTTTTAGTTTTCAGACTAAAGTCAAAGCACAGCACTGCACCAGCTGCTAGGAAGAGAATGAACTATTACAGCTGAAACCAGGACAACAGTGCATCCTGAGAAGTCATGACAGATATAAGACTTAGTTTAAAGGTATTGTAGTGACTGCTGGAAATCAAAACACAGTGCCAGGTAGACTGGATGTTGTCTATATCGAATTCGTAGCAACATAAACAGAAGAGATGCTTTAACTTCTTCCTTAGTAAGACAAAATGCATAATAATTTCAATTTTCCGAATTGGAGCCAAAGTTCTGGGCTAGAAAAAATAATAACTAAAAATCCATCAATAATCTTAATAATGGCTGGCCTAAAGATAACAGTAGAAAGAAGCTGTTTAAAAATAAAAACCCCATATGGTTACAAAAGAGCATTTACTTAGAAAAGTAAAAAAGAAAATATTACCACCCTGCCTCTATCCCCAAAGGTAAAAAGAACTAAAAGAAACTTTCAAAAGTCCAAAGACATTTCTAGACCTACAGACCTTTCTCAGACTGATTTCTTGCTTGTGTAATGTAACTCTATTACACTTCATATATACTGCATCTGTATTTACAGTGATGCACTGTTGCACACAAATCACTCCCACACCCCTCCTCCTCCTATTTTTCATTGAAAGCTTGGAATCCAGCCTTATATGAGCCTGCAGCACTCCAGATGGGTCAGAGAGCCTTGCCAGCAGCCTTGTTCAATACCGCAAGATAATTTTACAGTCTTCTGTTTAAACATTGTGCAGTGAATATGATTTCTGATTCAAAATAATAATGGCATATGGCACTGCTTTAATAGTACTGCCATTTTGGATGGAGTGCAAAGATTTATCTTTTTTTTTTCTAAATTATAACACAATAACTGCATTAGCTACTGCAAATGGACAGCAAACAGCAATGAGGATGATCTATTCAGAAGGGAAGTTTGGTGCTAAGGCATACTGTGCAAGTTGCCTGAATGGTGTAATATCAGGCACAGGAGTTTAGAGCTGGAAAAAAAAAAATTATGAACCTAATATCTGTTTAAATGTAAAAATTAGGGCCACAGCGGTTGTCTGAGTCTCCTCCTTTCTCTTTTTTTATGGCTATCAGAATACCTAATCAGGAGTTAATCCTTGACAACCTTTTAAACCATGAAAAAGTTCTGATAAAATTGAAGTAAGAAAGGGTTGCCAAATGAAAAGGAAAAAAACCCAAAACAAAACAAAATGAACTTCAGAGGAAGTTAGAAAGAATAATCACAATCCAATAATTTTCCAGTCATATTTTCATCCTTAGATTAATAAACAAAAATAAAACTACTGAAATTTTCATGTTTCTCTGAGGGGAGAAAGAGGAAAAACTAGAAAAAACAGTCCTTATTCCAATATTTTTTCCCCTTTTTGGAAGAACATGGGACAAATCTGTCATTAAAGAGAAATCATGGCATTTAATGAACGCTTTGTCATAACTGGCTAACTAGAGATGCAGAAAATGTAAGCACAGTGTACCTATCAGTAGTATTAAGCATATTACAGACCTACTACCTACAAGAGTTCATGAATCTCTTAGGCCACAGAATGGTGGAGGTTGGTACAGTTACATGCAAAATTACCTCTGTATCAATTTTTAATACTCTCTCCTTAAACATCTTGTATAAATTACTGTTGAAGAAACAATATTATATGAAATACATGTTTGCAATTATTGAAAATGGCTGGTCTACTAAACTATGCATTTACATATATACCATTTTGTTATTAGTTTAATTATTGCATCACTGACAATACTTTTTCTACAGAATTATCTTTGTCCCTACATTAGCCTAACTTACTTATTTGTTCAAGTGCTCTTCCTTCCTAACTATTGCTCTATTTGGTCCTGCTGTGAAAGTGTCCTTGATGCCCTACGCTCTTCAATTCCACATTCTTAGGTTGTAAGTCTGATTTTATAATTGGTCCCATTAATAACGATTACCAATATTCATTATAAATTTATGAAATATTTGTATAAAACCCATCCTACTTAAATTTTTTGTTACTTTTCTCAGTCTGGATCTTGTGTAACTTTAAATTATCTGTTTACCACACATAACATCATCTCAGAGACACATATAATGCAAACTTTTTATTTAATTCTTTATGATAATTGATTGTAATATAGTAATTAAAAGGTGTTGGAACACTAAATCAAGAAGTTACAGTAAAATATAAAAGCTTTCTGAATGCTGAAGATGATTTCCAACCATTGCATCCATATCAATGCATATTTTCCATAAGTTTTACATTTTATATTCTTTTTCCCCTCCCTCAGAGGTAGATTCAGACAAAATTATGAAGAACTTAAAATGTTGTGTTAACAGTAGTATGGTCCCTATCTTTGTTTTCAGGCTATTTTTCCTCCATCCTCCAAAATACAGTTGTGCTTTGGGCAAGTATCCTACATTTGATTTTAATTCCTCTCTATACTTGATTACTGCCCAATCCCTTTTATAAATCAAAAAAGAGAAGCAACTCAAATGCTTCAGTTCCAAGACAGCAGACCAACACATTGGCAGTGACTGATAATTTAAGATCCTCAATTTCACATCTAAAATTATATGAAAATTTTTCAAATAATACATAACTATGTAACAGAATTATCACTTCATTCCTTGTCTGACAAGGGCTGTTGTCTTCTTTAGCCTTAGTTGTGCAACTCAGCTTCACACACATTTATCTCAAGTCTTTTCCACTCTTAACATTAACCTCCTAGCATTCAAATTCTTTGCTATTTCCCTGCTCTGTTCCCAATTCTTGTCTCCCAAAATGGAAATTACTCTTTACAAAATGGAAATTACAGCTTTACCTGAACCACAGCGATCAGAGAAAGAAAAGCTGACAGCAGTAGTTAAAATAATCAGAAAGTTAATTCAGCTATCCTAAACCCCAGAAAACTGTTTTGCCTTATGGTTAGTGTTGACAACAACAATCAAAAAAAAAAAATTATAACCTTTTATGTAACTGAATATTTGCACAATTTCTGTATGTCCCATCTACATACATGCTACTAGAGAAGCTCCGTCAGGCATCACATATCCAGGTGCAACTGAACAATAGAATAATATGCTGATATTAAATATGCATGTAGAATTACTAACACCCATCAATGTAGTTTAATCTGCATTAATTTGTGTGCTTTCTTACAATAACATCTTATTAAGGGAAAATAAAGGCTGTATGCAAGTTGTTTAAAGGTTCTTCAACAGTTTCTTACTACAGTCTGGGATCTCATGGAAATGCTGCTTATCTGTTGTCTTTTTTTTTTTATTATTATTACTATTATATTGAAGTTGTCCAAAAGAAAAAGAAAAAAAGAAAAAGAAAAAGAAAAAGAAAGAAAGAAAAAGAAAAAGAAAAAGAAAAAGAAAAAGAAAAAGAAAAAGAAAAAGAAAAAGAAAAAGAAAAAGAAAAAGAAAAAAGGAAAGAAGAAAATCTCATGTAACTGGACTTCATGAGTATTTGGAAAAGCTGGGAATGCCTTCTTTAAAATAAAAATGTAGTCCACACTGTTGAGCCTCTCTTTCATTATGAGGAAAACCTCTTCACAGTCTTAAACTCCATAATGCAGGAAGAAAACCAGGAAAAATCTGTCAACTGATAGGGTATAATGGCTACAGGAAATTTCAGTCTCAAAACAATTCTGAATTTTAGGACAACTCTGCAAATAAGCATGTATACAGGGTTTGGAATGGATGGAATTATTTTTCTTCATAGTAGCACCTATGGGGCTGTGGTTTGGATCTCTGCTGGAAACTGCTGACAACTCAGGGATGTCCCATGCCATAGGACATCATGCTCAGTATATAAAGCTGAGGGAAGCAGGAGGAAGGGAGAATGCTGGGAGTGATGCCATTTTATTTCCCAAGACACTGTTACACATACTGGAGCCCTGCTGTCCTGGGGATGGCTGAGAACCTGTCTGACCATGGAAGCGGTGAACGAATTCCTTGCTTTGCTTTGCTTGTGTGAGTGGGTTTTGCTTTTCCTATTGAGCTATCTTGATCTCAACCCATGAGTTTTCTCATTTTTACTTTTCCAACTCTCCCCATCGTAATGGATGAGAGTGAGTGAGCTTAGCTGCCAGCCAAGAACCACAAGGCACTGAATTGTTATGACATTAGGACACAGAGTTAGCTTAGGTGATGAGCTTCTGTAAGTTGAATAAAGCAGTAGTTTAAAATTATCAGTGGAGGCTGAAAAGCTTGTGTGGAGATGGGCTTCCAGCCGATCAAGGAGGGAAAATAGAGAAAGAAAAAGAGAAAATTAAAAATATGGTACTAATTTTTACTCTTTGTAGTATCTTTACTTTCTCTTTTTCAGATCTTCATTTTTGTATGAGCTTAAACTGTGTAAGCAAGAACTTAATGTAATGGAAATGATCTAATATGAGCTACAATAAGGATAAGCCATTACCACTAGCTGATACAATAGCAAATGCAGGGATGATTTTTTAATACTTAAGAGTTTCAGTTTGTATATCATCATAGTATTTGCCCATGCTTTACAACAGATTTTGGCAGAAAGGTGTTAAATTTGCCTCTACATAATGAAGGTCTGACTATGTTGAATCTTTAAGTAGGACAGACCTAAGAAACGGAAAAAACTGTCTAGGAACTGACATAGCAAAGATGGTTAAAATTTAGAATTACAGTTACTGTATTTTATGCCATCCTATTTTAAAACTATTAAACAAGATTACTATTTGTCCTTAGTTGCAAGGCACTGTTATAATTATTATGGACTGTAGGAAAATTCATACTGCTAACTTCATGAAGTCCTTCAATAGGTCATTATCTGCCATTCACCAAGTGATGGAGAATGTCTTGCTGCAAATTCTAGCAACAGGAGCAGTCACTACTATACTATCAGTAGCTCCTGTAACTGCAGTATGCAACCATGCCTGAAAAACCACATTTTTAAGGGTAATAAAAACATATCAGTGCACAGCAAATGAATTGTAGTTTTTTTGCTACCAGTTGACACAGTAAATTTATTTCTGTTTGCATTTGTGCAGAGCTAGTATTGTACATAGCAATCACCTCTTGTTAACTTTAACTTCATTAAGTATAAAGATATTATTACATTTTTAACTTCAACTGCAATACCTAAATAATGCCAGCTTACACAGACCTTTTAACATTAAGGGCAGAAATTCTTCAAATCCAGAAGGGCACATACACACTTCTATTTCCAAATTATGTATCAAGTCTTTCTTTACAAATGATTTACACAAAGCAAACACAGATGTATTTGAGTAGCCTGAGAAAGTAAAAAGAAATAAAAAAAAAAAAAAAAGACTGGGGAGGAATAGGGATTTCAAAGGAAAGATTAAAAAAAAAAAAAGAAAGTATCCTGATGAACTGCATACAGAACTGCTTTCAGTTCCTGATCACTAGTGCAATGTATCATATACACAGCCCTTTCATCATGCAGTATTCAGTTTTTAGCATTATGGACAAAATCCAATTTTCCATTTTCACAGTGAATAGTTTCTTCACTGTAACAGTATGTTGTGACCTTATATTGGAAAACAAACCAACATAGTATAAGGGATTAGGCTGTACCACTTATGATATTTGCCCTTGATAGGAAAGAGGAGACCAAAACCAACCTGTATGTATCTTTTTTATAAGGTACCCTATGGAGTTTTTTCAAATGTAGCAGAAAGGACAAGGGGCAATGGACTCAAACTGGAACAGGGGAGATTCAGGTCCAATATAAGGTAGAAGTTCTTTACTGTGAGAGTGCTGAGGCACTGGCACAGAGCGGCCAGAGAAGCTGTGGCTGACCCATCCCTGGCAGAGTTCAAGATGAGGTTGGACAGGGCTTGGAGCAACCTGCTTTAGTGGAAGGTGTTCCTGCCCTTGGCAGGGGGTTGATTAGGGTCCTTTCAAACCCTAACCATTCAATGATTCTGTAATTCTATATGCAAACTTCCTGCCCTATATCTTGAATGAGGACAGTTGCAAGCCTTGTCAATGTTGACTGGAAATGATCCTATTCTCCAAAATTCCCTTTTATACTTTGCAAATGTTTGTCCAAGAGTGATGATCAATTTAATTACGCTTGTTAAGGATAACAGCTGTCCCTTCTCTCTGTTCTACTCAGTGCACTCCATATATCTAATCAGAGAATAGCATTCTTCAATTCTCCCACTTTACCTGAACCTAGTAGTGGAAACACAAAGGATCAATAACACTTCCCCAGGACTAGATGAATGAAGTCTTGTATTCTTGGGAGTCCATGGTGGATGGTAAACTGTGACAAAACACCTCAGCTTCAGAGGATTACCTTCTTCAAGCCCACTCTGTCAACTTCCTCACCAAAACAGAATACGGTGAAAATAGAGTAAACCACATACTTTCCAGGCTAAATGAACCTGTCTCACTTGAAAGGCTTCACTCCCTAATGACAGATTTAAACTTCTTACTAGATCCATACATGTGACCTCCATACCTTTTTAAAAACATCTCTTCAAGACTGAGTTTACATTTTAAAATCTCTGGGCTCTCTCTCATCTTGATTCTTTCTGTCTCAAACTCTGAACTGCTGTAGAAAAGTGGCTTTTCATAAAAGTTCTGCTTTCTTTACTGTCCAGTACCGCATCAGTAATCTTCAACAAAGCAGCTTACTGAATAGCATCCATTCCTGAGCAGTGCTATGAGTGGTCTTAAAGCAAGAAGAAATGGTGACCTATGAAGTAGAAACCTTTCAGAAATGGTGTTTTCCTGTTTTCCTTCCTTGCAGCTTACACTTGGATTGCTCATTTAGAAACAAAACTATAGACTAAACTTGAATATTTTTAAACCTTGTTCTTGAGATTCATTCAGGAAAATAGCTACAGCTCTTGTGACTAGTATGTGCAGAGTACTGTGGACTGAGCACAGAAACTGCTTTGCTTTGTTTCCAGCCTGTAGCATCCCTTGCTTCTGAATTCTACAGAGGATTGAGAGTGAAGTTATATAATCCAGTGTTATTATTTAGAAGTATTAAAGCATAACATTAATATTTATTGTGACTTGTGAGACAAATTAAGTAAGAGATAAAATGGACCTTAATCTAAATAAAACTTCTTTTTACTTCTAGTGTAACTTTATCTCTTTGTTATGGGTTCAGCAGCAGCAGTTATTTTTCTGTTTTTTGTAGTAGCTCGTGCAGCACTGTGGTTTTTGATTTTTGGCTTGGGAACAGTGCTGGTAACACCAGTGTTTATAGTTATGGCTTAGAATGTTTAGACTGACCAAGGAATTTCTGAGCCTCATGCTCTGCCAGGGAGGAGGGGAAGCCAGGAGGAAGCGGAGACAGGACACCTGACCCAAACTGACCAAAGAGGTATTCCATATCACAGCATGTCATGCCCAGGATGTAAAAAAGAGTGCAGAGACCTGGAAGGGTGGGCGGTATGCACTGTGTGTTTGCGCTTGGTATCAGGTGA